>APFE030417168.1:0-11657 GCA_000404065.3 Pinus taeda
GAATGATTTATGTTTTATAGATTTATTATTAAATAGTGTATACATATAGTATTAGTAACAAACAACACACTCCTAAAAACTAAAAATAAACTCTAAGAGATCAACAAGCAATTAGACTTTTCCTGATAGTTACAACTAGCTCGTGATGGAATTCAATATCGAAGGAATATAAAAAGAAGCTAGTTTGGATAGAGACAATTATGATTACTCTTGAGATTTACCTGAACCTCGATGTGAAGGGGACAAGAACTCTCTTTGAGATGAGTACACTACCAACAAACCAAAGATGGAGTAGGTTTTTTTGTCTTCAGGTACCAGAGCAGCCCACTCAAGTCACCTTGTGTATGTTTCCTGAAGATTTTGGCCACTACTTTTTACCTACAAATCACAGCCACTATCAGGGGGGTCATGGTCATGGGAAACATGCTATGTGGGAAGGATCTATGAGTCCCTGACTTAGCTTCTAAATTCCTAAAGGAATCCATAGTACATAGAATGTCCACCAAAATGCACTCGAAGGCAGGCTTCCTTCTCTTTCTCTTCGATGTTTCCTTACACTTAACTCTTATGTGAGAGGAGTGGTCTGAATCAACGAGAGTGTAGTAGGATTTTCACTCATTAATGAATCTAGTTTGGTTTTGTAGCCTTGGGGAGTTAACTTGAACAACCTAACCTAAGACCCTAACCTAAAATAATATGTGTTTTTCCTATGAAAATAGTTGCTGATCAATTTTATTATGTGATTTATTTTAAGGTATTTTTTAGATGTCTTCGGAAGGGGTTTTGACATATGTAATTGTCAGACTCTGATTCAAACCATGCAAATCGTGCTTTTCATATTTTCTTTTAATGAGAAGAAATTCTACAAGGAGAGAGAAATACCATTCATTTCTTGAACTAAACAAGCACAATTAAAATTTCAATATTCCTAAAAGCAAATGCATACAGATATATTCAAATGGAATGCACACTATCAAACTAAACAGTCAAGCAAAATAAGTAGAAAACAACAAAAGTAAAAGTTCTCTTTTTCTTTCAAAGATGTAAACTAAGCAAAATATTTAAAATATAATGTTGGATGTAGCTAAAGTAATCAAAGTTCAATATAATATAGACTCGAGGACCTAAAAAACTAGTAAAACTCTAACCATGAAATCTACAGAGAAGGTGAAACTAGGGGTTTAAAATAGTAACGCGAGTTACAAGTCCAAACATAGCATTAAAACTGGAGCTAAATCACTATATTCAAGAGGCAAGTGCATTATAACACATTAGATTGCACTAACAGGGTGTGTTACCATGGCTTAGCTCAACAGAGAAGCAGTCTAGGTCAAGATAAAAACTCATATCAACTAAAGTAGCATGCATGCAAACAAATGACAGGAATTCAAATAATTGACAAGACTATGGATCCAGAATTTAGGAGAGAAGGACAAAATCAGGAAACAATCTGCTCCCCAGCAGAGTCACCAATGTAGAAAATATACAAAATTTTGCAATTGCTAATATGACCAATTTAAAATATAATTTCTTCTCATATAAACACATAATTTGTCTACTATACTTTGTAGTGGAATAGGAACAAAAATAACAACAATCACACAATAAAAAAACATGATATTTTCCTAGGGAACCCAACTAGGAAAACCCTCTACTTAATTATTGATATAAAATTAAGCATTATATTTCTCTTACAAATACAACTTATCTTAATCTGAAGAAAAAAAGAAAAAGAAAAAAAAAACTTGTTTTTCCTGTTTGAACTAAGCTTGAAACCCTTGCAAGATTGTTGATCCCTATATTCTCTCTACCAAAATCATACAAGCCTCAACATATATGCACAAAATTGTTCTCTCTATTGCCTTGTCTCACCAACTTGTGCTCACAAGAGAATAATCAAATTGTGCCTTCCTTCCAACTTATAAGAACTTCGATTAGATTATTACTTGCAAGTTCTATTTGAGGAAAGTCAAATTGTTGATTGACTAGTTAACAAAAGCTCATTGGTTGCGTTAACTTGTCCTTCCTATAATTTAGGATCTTGACTCAATCAATTTGACCTTTACCCAAAATAACTCACTCTAGAAGGAAATAAACTCATCCTTCCACTAATTAGCACTATTCAACTACTTCTTGCACTCCTAGCTTTTAGGAAATTTCCATAAATTTTAGGATCTTTTCCTACGTTTTAGGAAATAGCTCCTAACTCATAAAAATAGTGCATGCTCAATGAAACACTCATTGTAGTTCCTTTCATTAAGGCACAACTCAAGGAACCCTTTCTTGCTATTATTGTCAACACTTCCTCTTAGCAAGGAAAGTGTTCCTGGAAGAATCTTGTCCACCTAGATCTATCTCTAACGCTACCAAGTTTTGCACTAGTGCAGGTGCTCCCTCTAAACTAGAAGGATTCTCTACTTTCTTCTGCAGAATCTAATATGAAGAATTATTCTTTCCCACCATGCATTGTGATTCCATCACTTCTCTATTCACAACACTTCTTGCCTTGCTTCTCAAGGTTGCTCCCTCTAAAGGCATGCATCACCAGCTCCACAATATGCCACTATCAATGAACGTATCTTATTTAGGTCACTTATATTTTTCCCAAATAGTCTTCCCTCAAGACACTCCTTTGTCCATCAAGGATGGCAACTCATAGGGTCTTCAATCTGCCCACTACTTGCCTCATTGTTGCTCCATAAAATACAATTCTTAGGGAAATGGAGGTTGTCCACTCCCATTGTAGAAATTCATCTCTACATAGTGAACTAGGGTTGAATACTAAATCCTCTTGGCTACTTCCTTTATCCCTTCAAGGATCAACCCTGAGCTTCAAAAATTATTTCGCTCCACCCAGATTTGATGTCTTTCTTAAATTATGGATTTAGGGCACCAAAGACACCTTCTAACTCATAAAGTATATTTATTTCAATTGTTTGAACCTCTATCCTCATGTGCACTTCCTTCTGAATTTTAGTCCTTTGGTTAGGGCACCCTGTGGCACTACAGGCATGCTCCTACTTGGTCAAATTTCCTATAGTGCTACAGGGTACCCTGAATTTCTAAATTCACCCTAAATTTTAGGAATTTGTCACACTTTTTAGGAATTAACTCCTAACTCATAGTAACTTATGTATGCTCAAGGAAAAACTTATCGTGGTTCCTTTGATTAAGGCACAAATCAAAGAACCCTTTCTTACTATTATTTTTAACAACCAATTCTATTAAATGGAATAATGCTCAGTTGGACAAACAATAACCCTATCAAGTTTTCTTGGAAACTTGAGATAGATAGGTCAAGGGATCCACTATTCTAAGTTTTGACCCATTTAGTAATGTGAGAAGTAAACTAAGATTAACAAAGCAAGGGCAAAGAAGATCCTAATTATCCTTCTGTATAGATCAGTTGGAGAGAACAATGTAGTTGGGAAGCACTCCCAACTAACTCCAAAGGCCAATCTTGCACACAAAAGAAAAGAAACATAACCTTTACAACATAATAGTCTTGTCAATCAAAAATACTAGTAAATGAACAGTGTCACATGAGACCAACTTCTAGGAAATCATTAATCAAGTATAAGAGACATAAACACTGAACAATAATCTGGAAGAAATAACAATAGATCTATATATTGATAAATAGAGGGAATATTACAACCAAATGCCATTGCAACATGAATTCCTCCAGCTCCTAGCTCCAAAAAAAATTCTCTATCAGGTAATATCTCGACAACATAAAAATACATAGAATCCTAATCCTTTTCTCAATGGGAAAGCCCTCAATTTATACGAAGAATTGAGGCTATGAAGATTCTTAGTCTCTCTTTTGTGCAATTTGGGAAAAATCCATAGGGTTGGTGATGTTTCCTCTTGCTTTAATGCATTTTCCTTCTTTATTGGCTTTAGTCAAATAGGCCACATCTATAGATGAGTTAGAGGCAATAAAATTCCACCTTTTTAGAGCTTCCTTGAGTGAACAAAGGTGTCATAGTGAGTTAACTCGGGCTTTTTACTAGTGACGGCATGAAAGTCTGGTAACGCAATTTTCATGAAGAGACAATGTGTTATTGGCAAGGGTAACATACGTTTAAGCACTAGGACCAATGTTATAATGCTCTATATGAGCCAAATAAGGTGCATTATAGTCTTAAAATGTTAGATAAAGGGGTGCATTTCATCCAAAAGAATGATGATATCCTCTAAGAGTATGAGGAGGTATTTTCATGGATAAAAAAGTGTGATTCCTTGACTTTCCTATCTTTGTTCTTGTGAGAAATTCCTTCCATGTGTTAGCTTGCAACTAAAGGAACCTTCTTTGATACCAATTGTTATCAAAGAAATGGTTATGAAGTGTAGTGATCAAGTGCAATGATAGAGTAGGGTGACTAGTGTGATCTATCTTATTCATTCATCTTTCATTCTTAAGGGTGGTTGGGTGGTGGATATAGTAGACTAAAGACTCTTTCAGGTTGACTCTTAAGAACATCTTCTATGTTAGGGTGACACCGAGCACTGGATTATCCAATGCCCAACAGGGTTTTCAAAGGAATTTTAACTTGAAAGTAGCATAAATTTTGACTAGGATATCATATTAAAATGATTCAAAATTCATTTGAAAGATGAAACACAATAGAAAATATTGGTAAAAGGATGATAATCATTATTTTAACTTATAAAGACTATAATTTTATGGTTTCTGTTAGACCTCAAATAAGAATCAAGAACAATACCTACATTTCATGATGGTGAAGATAAATGTAAAGTCAATGGAATGGTTAAGAATGGTGAAAAAAATGGTTTACGAGCCCTTTTGGAAAAGGTTTTGTTTCAAAGGTAGAGATTATAAATGGCAGAAATCCTTGATGGTGAGACTATATGTTTAGATAGGTAATTTATCGTAGAGGAGAACAATGGTGGTGTATATAGACACCACTTAATTATAGAATAAATAATATTCATATTTTGATGGTGATCTGAAGGTGGTAGACTAATCTAAGGACCATTTATAAATAGGTTTGGACATGGATCAAACTAAACAACCACGGAACAATAGTTTTAATTTCCCATAAAAGGGGGATCTAAAAATCCAAATATGGACATGATAATTTTCTATTATGTAGACTCAGATATGGGAGTTTCAATGTTGTCATTAGTAACCATGTCATCAATTTATTTATTGTAGTTGACTGGGTTTTTTTCCCCAGTAACTCATTCTAAATCCCCCTACAACAAATGACAACTCTCTAGACTTACAAGATCCAGGTGAAGGAAATGAAGCAACAATAATAACATATCCAAGACTTGATCTAGATGTCTACACTTGAAGAGAAATAGGAAGAACAATTTCCTATCCATGTTTCCCAAGTCCTCCTCCAGTATAGCCCATTTTTCTTTGGATTTTCAACCCAATATTTGAAGTTTAGTTTCCATATCTAGAAGAAACAACATTAGTAACCAATAAAGAAACATTAACAATAGTCTATAGTCGATTGACTTCTAGTTGAAGGTTATGGTTGTGGGTCTACAAGCTTTGAATAGTTTCATCCTTCTCAATCAATTAAAGAAACAATGCATCATGATCTTCTTTCAATGCCTAATATTCATCAAAAAATATATTATTATTGGCTTCAAGAGGGGAAGCTTCTTCAGGAAGTTCATGAACAAAGGCCTGCAAATAAGAAACCTCATTAAATAGTTGGGAATTGGTTACTTCTAGTTGAATTTTATTTCTTCCAAGCCCAAATTTATTGAATGAGAGAGAGCTTTAAATTCCTCCTCTATACCCTCAATAAGATATGACTTGTCCTCAAATTGGTCTGTAATATCTTGGAAAAAAGTTTTTGTGGCTCGCCATAGGATATCAACTCTATGGAGCTTCTCATTCTTAACAGTCTCAAACATGATAGTTTCACTTCTTAGCTGATTTTTTGATTCTATATAAAATCAGATTCTATATTGTCTACCTACAATAGGAAGATCACATATGTTAATATGATGACCTCACTTCAAACCTGGTCAAAAACCATTTTCACAAAGTTCATGTATTATTTGACCTGTCTTCATAAATTATCTTCAGCATGATAAGTCAACAAATAAATGCAAAGAAGAGTATCCTAAAGAAATATAGCCAAAGCAAAACTCCACCAATCAAACAAAATCAATCAACGTTCTTTTATCAAATTGATTTTACAAGGTAGTTAATACACTAACGGAAAGAAAAGAATCTCAAAAAGTAGCGGTGTTATTTCCAATCAAAATGGGGATCTCAACTAATGTTTCCAATAATTCTAATTGACATCATGTCGAAGCTTACTATAGTTGAGTTGATTTCATGCCTCAATCAAGTCTAAAACACACTACAATTAGGTTGATAGAAAACCTTAATTAAGTCAATAATACACTTTATTCAAGTCAAAACAATAAGTCAAAATGGGTCAGATTTGATCTAGCATCTAGTCGAAGACAATTGGGTCAATGTAATTGACATATAGTTGAATCAATCTTAGGTAAGAAATATTTGATGGATCTATAATGCAATCTTTATGCTAGGGGTTTACGGAATAAAATCAGGTGCCCTAGAAAATAGTTTGCCAAAAAATACCATAAGGTTGTGTAAGTATAATCAAGAACTTGATAATTATGTTAAGAATATGAAAAGGAGCATACAAGAGTCTTAATCAAAGAATAAGGAAGAAGACATCACCATAAAATTGAAGAGAGTATAGCAAAAATACTTGAAGAGGAAATCTATAAGAAGGTTGAAGAAGCCCTAAATACTATTACTCTATAACATTAGAGGTGAAATCTAGAATTGAAGAAGGATGTACAAATTTTATATATGGAATCACATTGTAACTCAAAAAAGAGAAGGAAAAGAAAGTGATCAAATTCCAAGCACAAAGGATAGAGGATGCAAATGTATCTACGAATAATACTAAGGATATGGATGTATAGAATGAATGAAACCGTCAAAGGCCAAAGCATATTGGCACCCTCATTACCAAGAAATTTTCAAGGAAAACAAGAAGATCATTATTAGCACTACAACCGAAATGTTGGTTTTTAGAGTCTACATACACAATTTAATATAACAATGGAGCAAACAAATATACAATAATACAAGAGGTTATCTGGTAAAACCTTGACGATTTGTCAAGGAAACACCCATGAGCAAAGAGAAAGGATTTTATTTTCAAAGAAATATTAGAATTAGGTTTAATACTAGCCTCCTCATCTCTCATAAAAATAAATGAAGTAGGCACAGTTACAATAACAGCTACATTTTTGTTCATAAACTACCTATGTTAGAATAACCGCAACAATATTTACAATAGTAAATTTATTTTTGCATTCCTTTTAATTTATTGTTTTCATATTATAACAATATCCAGATTGACAACAATTTTCCTAATTCCTTACCATATTCCTATCACCTCTTCCACATGCTAAGAGAAGCCAGACACCATCATTGTTTCTCTACCAACACTTGTTTGGTAAATATGTTTTAACAATTTTCTTGAGCATGCCCTTTTTAAGATCAATTCCACTTCCATCAATAACATGCATTACAAAATTGTACTTTATATCGATATGTTTGGCCTTGCTATGATAATCTGGACTTTTAGCCAAATGTAGAGCACTTTGGCTATACCATAATACAATTGTGTTGTTATGCATTGCCCCAAGTTCACTTACAAGACCGTTCAACCAAATTACCTCTTTGCAAGCATGTGAGAAAAAAATCTACTCTATCTTTGTGATGGATAAAGAATTTTTTTCTTGAAGTTTTGACATTTAACTGATGGATCCCCTTGCAAAAGTAAAGACACATCCTGAAGTATACATCTTATTGTCCAAATAATCTACAAAATCTGAATCAAAATTTCCAAAAACGTGATATTTATAACCACTAAAGGTGATACAATAATCATTTGTGCCTCTAAGATACCAAAGCACCCATTTCACTGCATTCAATGCTCTTTCTTTGATTTTCCATGAACTTGCTAATAACACCCATTGCATGTGAAATATATGGTCTAGTACAAACCATTTCATATCATACTTCCTATTGTATTAGGATACGATACACAAGACATATAATCCTTTTCTCCTTCATTACTAGGACATAAGCCTAAATAAATCTTAAAATGGGAAGAAAAAAGGATATTAACCAGTTTCACATTGTTCATCCTAAACTTCACAGGTATTTTCTCTACATATTTCTATTGTTTAAACCTAAGCTTACTATTTTTCCTATCTTTGTGTATTTCAATTCCCAATTTTTGTTTTGCGGCTCCTAGATCCTTCATATCAAATGTCCTAGCCATCTAAGCCTTCAACATATTGATCCCTTCAATTCTTTTACTTGCACTAAGAATATTGTCAACATACAACATAATGATAATTAATATTTCATTCAAACTTTTAAAGAGCAAACAATGGTCATCCTCCCTTTTGGTATAGTTATGGCTCATCATGAAGGAATCAAACTTATTGTACCATTTCTTGAGTGACTTCTTCATGCCATACAATGATTTCTTGAGCTTGCAAACTAATCTTCCATTGTGGTGTTACACAAAACCTTTTGGTTGTTCCATATAAATATCCTCATTCAAATCTCCATTCAAGAACCTTTTTTTAACATCTAATTTATCTAACTCTAAATCAAGAAAAGCAACTAGTTCCAACACAATATGGATAGATACAAGTTAAACAAATAGTGAAGAGATTTCATGGAAATATATACCTTGCATATGAGAGAAACCTTTTACAACCAATATGAGTTATAGCTTTGAATATGGGCATCAATGCCTATTTTCAATTTGAAACCCCATTTACATCCAACAACATTCTTATCTTTGATAAGTTCTACTGGGTCCCATGCTTTATTTTTCTCCAAGGTATCCATTTCTTCTTTCATCGCTCTTTCCATTTAGCATGGTTGATATCGTCTACGTCTTCTTTATAACAAGAAGGTTCTCCAACATCAATAACCAAAGTAGTAGATGAAAAAAATTTGATATACCTTTTTGGAGGTTTCTTTCCTATGTAGATATTCTGAGTGTAGGTTTTGGAATTTCAACATTTTTTCTAAGTGTTTTAAGCATCTATAACTTCTTTATATTTAGAAGCTTCTTATTTCCTCCATGTGTTTTTAAATGGTTTAGTATCAAGCTAAATTTGTTGATTTGCTGCATGTTCTTGTAACTTGTCCCTATTTAAAAACATCTTTTGCTTGATATGATTTACTAAGAGAATATTCGTCAAATATCACATCTCCAATGATTTTGTGGGAAGTAGGATCTCACAACCTTCTATCCCATACTGACATCATCATAAGCAAAAAATATGTACTTCTATTTAGAATCTAATTTAGAATGTTGATTATTAGGAATAAGAGTGTACACTTCACAACCAAAAAAAAATTAAATTCAAAATAATCACAAGGATGACTTGTCCATACCTATTTGGGGATTTTATAGTTTATTGCAATAGATAGAGATTGATTTACAAGATAAAATGTAGTATTGACTACTTTTGCCCACAACTCTTGCTGCAAATTGGCATTGCTAAGAAAGCTCCTTGCTCTTTCTAAAAGAGTCATTTTCATGCATTCCGCCACACCATTTTGCTAAGGAGTATTAATTGTCGTTTTATGTCTCACAATCCCAACTTCCTTGAAATATTATTCAAACTCTGAATAATTCAACTTGCCTCTATTATATGTTCTTAAACATTTGATTTTCCTACCAGTTCTCTTCTCAACCTTAGTTCTAAATTCTATAAGGTTTTAAATACAACATCTTTTCTTTCTAAAATATAGACCCACATCTTTCTAGAAAAATCACCTATAAATGAAACAAAATATAATGATCCTTTGAAAGAAACAGTAGGGGATGGCCCTTAAACATCTGAATGAATGTAATCAAGAGGGTCCTTCACTACTATGGCTTCCTTGTTTAAATTTATGTCTACATTGTTTTCCAAATATACAATGTTTGTAGAAACCCATATTCAGAGATTTCAAATTTGGAAGTATCTTGCGGCTTATCAATTCCTATAGTCCCTTTTCACTCATATGGCCCAATCGTTGACGCCATTAAAGAGTGGATTATGTCGCTTCCTCATATGTCATTAATGCTTCACTAATTTGAGTACTTCCATCCACCTTATAATGGTTACCTATCATAATAGCCTTCATGACCACAAAAGCACCCTTGTACACTTCAATGCTCCACCTTGACCTATAAATATATAACCAACATAATTTAATGCTCCCAAAGGATTTTTTGTTCCTTTAATTTAGGCATATGTCTCAGATATGTTAATGTTCTCCCATTAGCATCAAACATCTTGATTTTGACACTCCCAACCCCAATAGCCTTACAAGATATATTATTACCCATAAGGAAATATTCACCATCAACAACTTCATATGTTGAAAACCAAATTTATGTGGACATGTATGATGGGATGTGTTACAATCTAATTGTCATTATTCATAATATTTAGGAACATTACAAATTGACAATACTTCATCAATCGTGTCTGAACTCAATTTAACTAGATTTTCCTCCCTCTTTGGATCTTCCTTGGATTCCTTTCTCTTCCAAAAATCCTTCTTAAGATGCTATGATTTGTTACAGAACCAACATCTCAATTTACTCTTTTTTACTTTTGACTTTGACCTAGATGTACCTCTCGATTTATCTCCTTTTCCTTTAGAGCAACCTCTAACCACAGTTTCTTCTGGCATGGTGGTTTCAATGCTTAATTTCCTCCTCGCCTCTTCAAACAACAGAGCTCCAACAACATCATCAAATTCAATACTCTTAGGTGTGCTTAAGATGACGGAGTTTACAAAATGGTCTCATGATATAGGTAGTGAACACAACATTATAATTTCCTTATATTCACAATCAAGTTTGACATTTATATTGTTTAACTAGAAAATAAGAGCAATGAACACATTGAGGTGATATGCAATTTTTGTACCTTCTTTCATATTAAAACTATACAAATTTTTCTTCGAGTAGATCCATCTTATTAAGGATTTTTCCATGTAAATACCTTCTAACTTGGTCCACATGCTTGTTATGATGTAGAATAAAAAATCATTAGTGAGACATAATTGAATTGTACTAAGGGCTCTAGCATCTAGGTTTTCCCATTTTTCATTGGTCGGGTGTCTTTCTGCTACCACCTAATGTCATATGCAACCATTTTTGTACTAGTAGATCCCTCATTTTTAATTTCCATTCTTTAAAATTATTTTTTCGGCTAAACTTTTAACTTCAAATTTAGCATTTTCCATTATTATTTACACAAAAACTTATTATGAATAATTTTTTAAAAGTGTCTACAACCTTGTTTTTCAAAACTTTGATTTTTGAGTAGTTTCAAACCCTATTTCATAAACCCCAAAACCCCTTGAAACCCTATTTTAATTAGCTTCTTTTTAAAATCTGATTCTTCGAAAAAAAACATTAAATACATAGTTTCTTCACCCAAAAACACCATAGAGTTGGTTTTCTTCACAAAACAAAATTCCCAAAAAAATTATCCAGGGTTTATATTCTTAAAAAAATATTTTTAAGTGAAGTAAAAAAGAATACATGACTTGTCTTTGCAACAATTCTTTGATTTTCTAAGATGTC
>APFE030417173.1:0-15131 GCA_000404065.3 Pinus taeda
GTTGGGACGTGCATGGGTTCCTCAATGATTTGGGGGCACTCATAGGGCCCTAGGAACCAGGGTAATGGCCATAATAAGGGGTAGATCTCATGCTTGACTTTTTCCCATGTGTTATATTAAATGTCCCAACCATATTTTGCATTTTATAATATTCTTTTTCTTTTGTTTCTTGCTTGTGGCCAAGACATTCTTTTAACATTCTTTTAGCTGCATCAACCTCCTGGGCAACATTTCCAGGCGCGACCTTGACATGTGGACAAGTGGAGTGGTTGTGCGAGTGCCTTGTTGACCCAGAGAAGGAATATGTTGAAATAGGGGTGTAATGTGCGGAGCGGAGGGAAAAATGTGGATGGCGAAAACGCAACCGCACTACCAAAATCAAGGTTTCCCAAATAGTGCCCTTCCTAAAGCCACAGGCCAATAAGGGAGATCACATAGGATTAGGATTGAGGATTAACCTGCCCCATTTGAGGCGAGAGAACAAAACTATGGTCAAAGCCCTTCCTTTTTTCCAAGTCACTCAATAATCCATTCCCAGGATGCCCAAGGAAAAACAAGCATAAGCACCTGATTGCACAATGAAGAACATAGATTTTGGGTTGGATATCCCACCTTTCAAAAATGTGTTCTCTAAAGATGGGTGAGGGGACATATGATTGATGCAGGGAGCGAAGATCAAATGGCATAATGTATCAGCTACACTAGTGGCTGTCAGGGGCTATCGACTATTTTCTCAAGCGAGATGTATGAGAAATTTTTCTCCTATGGGGTCACCCACTTTTGGTGGGTAACATGCATTTTTGGCATTGAGATTACCACACTCTCATATTTTCTGTATCTCAACAAGCTCCTACATCATCAACTACCATCAAGTACAAGAATGGATATTCTAATTCTTCTCGCTTTCTTTTCTATTTTCATATATTTTTCATATTTCGCATTCTAGTTATGAATTTGTATTACCGCCGAAACCCTCCCTTTAAATGACAATGCCTTATATATACATGTGAGACCCTAGGGCTAATGGAAGGTACAAGATAGACCTTAGCAATAATGGAAGAGTGATACCTAGTGTAACCTTAGTATCTTCACAAGTTGTAGGTCAATTGTTCTCTGACATGGGGGGAAATACATAAAAGAAATTAAGTCTAATGAATGATAATAATTTCAAAGTGTTGTAGACTTATGATTAATATGATTTGTGATATTTCATGATCTATATTGCAAATTTATGCAAATAGAAAATAAAAGGATGGGATTTTTTGTTTTTGAGAGTGTTTGAAAGGAAACAATAATGTTTAAACTAGAATTATGACTATGGGGTCTAAAATCCAGATTTGGAGGGTTGCTTGTTTAAGAATGATTGGGACCAACAAAATTGCAAATTGCATATTGTCTCCAACCCTTTCTTGTTATCAATTGATGCAAAAATTTTCTTTGAAAGGGCTTGTTACTGCGAAATTTTTCGGGCGTAGTGCAAATCCTCACTAGGAAGGTCCAAACCTCGTGGCAACAGGAGAATGGCCATCACTGTCACCTCAACAACATTTCCCTAGCTATATAGTGGTATATTGCACCACATGAAAGAATTCTCTGTATGTGGATCACCTTGAGTATATTCAACAAGGAATGTTTAAACGATGTGGCATGTTTTCATAGAAATCAATCTAGAATCAAAATGTAATCGGTCAAATTTTATATAAACATAAAAGTGAAGAAATGCACTCGTTTACTTTTTATTTTTATGGTTACATTTTTCTATATATTATTTTATGTATATATTTTTCTATTCTAAGGGCTTTTTGAATAATAAAAATTAAGGACAATTGCAGAATTTTATAAAACGAGATGGTTGTTTGGTGGAATAAGGAGTGTGCCTTTTTTCCACTAGGGATGTGGGGTCAAATCGATGCCCCTATTCAGTTGGTTGATCAATTCTTGTGGATTATGGCCGGAGGTGGAATCCCAAAAGTTAAATGAGCTCACGCTTAATCAAGAACAAGTTTTGAAACCAGTCCCTACTAGAAAGGATTATACTTAGGGAAAATCCTTCAACGAATAGGTCTATTATCACGCAAAATAAACTGAAGCCCTTGGTGACTAGCACTGGGCCATGGCCCAGCAAGAAGAAATAAACTCTACCTTACACGAACAAGAGAGATGTGCGAGTAAAGCCCTAGAAATCCCTAAGGAAGTGATAAAGATTCCTTTCAAATGGATTGATCTAGTTAGTTTTTGTAGTACCCTTTAGTTATCCACAGATCGCCTTAAGAAATATGTGAAATCAACCATGAAAGATAATTCATGATGAACACCAAAGATGTCATGAAAATATTTCGTATTATGGTAAAACGATCTCAACAATTCACAACGATCTACAAAGGAGGGAAGTTTCTCTTTTTTTAGATTAGGATCTCAACATCTTTCCTCCTTTCGCTTGAAAAAACAAGAAACTTTTCATCCACAATATGCTTCACGATTAAGTCAAACTGCAAGTTATTTCATTATATTACTTAAATATTAAAATAGGTGAGACATCCCACCAATTAGAGGTTTGATTTGAAAAAAGGAGGTCCTAATTGGTCTTCTATCAAGAAATAACCTTGCATTCCTTTATAAATTAACCTGATTTCTTAGGAAGTCAAAAGTTCCATTTTGTTTGCACAATGTTGCTTGAATGAAGACGTTGGCCTTTCGAATGACTAATTTAATGTGGACAACCTCGCTTTCCTTGGTGCAAAGATGATTCAAACCATGCTTTTAGGCTCCTTGCTTGTTTTTGACTTGAAATATACCTTGGATTGCTTGGAGATCTATATGGCCTTATGTTTTTCCTCAACATTCCTCGAAATTGACCTTTACATGATCCAATGGGTAGAAAGGGTGGACGACACTCCTTGTCTAGGTCCATTTGCTCGCTTTTTGTGTGGTGTAAGGCTTGAAATATCTTGAACATGAGTTATCCTTGGTCCATGATGTGTCCTTGAGTTGCTTTGACATATTGCTTACTCAACACATTTGCCATGATACCTCTTTTAACGTCATGGTTGCACCAAAAGTAGAAGCTGACTCGTTTTCAAGGTACCTCATCGATGCAAATGGGAAATTAAAGGGGGCGTTAGTAGTGCCTTGACTTGGAGTTGATTACACTTGACTTGGAGGTCACAATAGATCTTTTCACTGCCTTGTAGGATGTGGGACGCTGCATTAGGGAGCCCAAATGTATCACAAACTGTGAGACTTCAATGAAGAATGATAGTCATGGCCAAATAGGCGTGCATACATATGGATATGGTTGATTTGGGAAACAAAGAGTGCATTAAGGTAATGGGAAACTGAGGGGAAAAGTACAATAAGCGATCACCTTTATAGGACTAATCAACATGCGCACCCATAATTCATCAGTCATAGTAGATCCACCTCTTGAAGCTTGCATATCGCCGTAGGAAATAAGAATGTTGCGTGATGCTTTCTTTCCCATACTATTTTCCTCTTTTCCTTACCCATCGAATGTTGAATGAAATCCTTTCCTTCTAGTACTAATCTTTCTTTAGTGGCTTGTGGATTATACTAGCCTCATAAGGTGTTGATAATTAATATTCTCTACCAAGTTGAGTGATGCTTTGTTTTTGGGAGGGTCCACTGTGAGAGAAACCTAGGCCTTATATGCTGAGAGTTTCTCAAAAAATTAATATCACCCCCATTCATACTTTTACTAATGAACCCTTTCTCTTATATCCTCTCTCTCTCTCTATTTGTTTTGCTTGCCCCTTTCCTAGGCTACATCACCACTAATGGGTCTCTCTAGGTCGTCTTCTCAGGTAGGGCCCGACCTGAGATGGCTTCTCCTTAGATGGAACCAATCACCATTCCTCTCCTTTTCCTACTAGGGACTTTGGTCTTGGTTGTCACATCCTATAGACTGCAACTATGGGATCACATCTCCAACCATTGCTCCAATGCTTGCTTCCACTCATCTATTGCATTCCGCAGTGCAAAACTAGGATTGTCAGCTTTTTCTTCTTGTGCTACGGAGTTGTCAATTCTCACCTCTTTGATTTGTTATCTCAACTAGTGTCGCGACCTCTTACTTCTTGGCTTCAGTTGTTCATCCCTATTTTTATCCCCTCTTGCTTATTTGGTTTAGTTTTTTGATCCTGTATTTAGTAATTTTGATCTCTCTTTCATCCACTAGTTCATCCCTCTCTTTTCCACCTCTCCTTCCTTCTCCTTTTCTCACCTTCACTCACTTCTCACCCTCATTGAGATTTTCTATTGTTATTGCCTCCTTGTATTTGGAAAGACATTTACTTTTATGTTGTAGGCTATGTTACCACAATCTAGCAGGCCTCAAGGAGGAAAAGACTATGGGTCAAAGAGCTAAACTAAGTGATAAGAATGATAATGTCCCATTGTCACCACAACGAGTGTCCCCTGCTCTTTGTGGAATTTCACCAATGGGAGGAGTCCTGGTAGATAAGCAATCATCTTTTATTGATCTTCTAGGGTTTGAGGTACTAGGTGATGAGGTAGGACTTCTTAAGGGAAGCTTTATGTGATAATATGGGACTTCAAAAGCGTTTTTGGTCCCTATTAGAGACTTAGAAGAAAGTTGTATGAGATCTATGCCTCACTTTAACAATCCTGCCATATTTTGCTAATTTTACTAATGAGTTGTCATTAACTCTTCTATATCTCAGGGGAAGTCTCTCTAACTCTTTTTGGTGGCAGGGATTTTAAATTTACTAAACCCCTAACCTAGAGACCTATTACCATTCATATTAGCAGGCTTATAAAGGCTTGGCCAAGATTCCAAATGGTAAGCACACATCAGATGCCCCTAATGTAACCTAAGCACACTTTCATCTCACTTTTGGCAAACTCCCAAAATTCCATAGGGGGTATTCCAAACTACACATGCATCACCAAAAGTATTAGGATGACCAGAGCCTACAAACAGTGAAATGATGAAGGTTAGGATTTAAAGAGAAAAAAATGAGTTGATATGATGTATGATATATTACTGTAGAAAACACAAACCAATGAAGAAAACACTAAATTTATGAATGAAGTAACCTTGACAAAAGAGCCACGATTGATTATGAAGGCCCTCAACAATGTTGGGATTTAAACCATGAAATGATGATTTAGCTTGCATTTACACACCTGCAAACATGAAGTTTTGCATAAACCAACAAAGAAAAGCCAACTCTAGGGCCTCTCATAAGCCCAAAAATGCTATAGAAACTTATAAATATGAATTTGAGATGATATTATAATGAAATATAATGAAAATAAACATACTAGCACTTCAAAGTATTGATTATTCAAATCTGGAAATTGTTACTCAATTTTGGTGCACCGATTCCCGGGGGTTGAAAAATGAAAGTGTCCCAATTAGTTTGAAAAATGTTGCAATTGTTAGGACAACTAAAAACACTTCCAAAGGTGAGTGATATTCAATTAGAAAACTTTAGAAATGTTGCTGGGGATTAGAAGGGTTAGAATCAACTTTTCGTGTATCTCAAGGCAAGGGATTTTACCAATACTTGAGCTATAACCACTGAAGATAAAATCAAATTTTGAAAATCTCCTTGAAAACCCTTCCACATTTTTTAGATCAACATTAAATGGAAGAAAAGAGAGGGGGCACTATCTTTCTTAGATATTCAATATGGCACACCATTCTAAAAAAAGAATCTAGAATCAAAATGTAATCAGCCAAATCTTATTTAGACATAAAGGTAATAAAATGCTCTGGATCAATTTTTATCTTTGATTCTTATATTTTTCTCTAATATATTTTTTTATGTATTGTTTTCTATTCTTAAGGCTTTTTAAATAATAAAAATTTAGGGAAATTGCAGAACTTAGTAAAAAGAGATGAGGAGTGTGCCTTATTTCCACTAAGGCTATGGGGTCAAATTGATGCTCGTCTTAAGTTGGTTAGTCCATGCTTGTAGTTTATGGCTAGAGGAGGAACACTAGTGTTGATTTGGGGTAGCATCGGATGTGCTCTAGCCACAAAAATTGGTGGAGAGGCTGAAGCACATGAGATCTCCAATACCGAGAAATGGTTTGGGCAGAATCTAACTAGTTTGGGAGATATGAAAATAATTAATATTTTTAATGGAGTTTCTAAGTCTAAACTTAGGGAAAAGAAAATATTAATGTGAATTAATATAAAACTGAGCTAGAATGGTCCAAAAGTCATGGATCAAGCTAGATCTAATCTTAGCCATTGATTAGGGACTTAATCTCGGCCGTTGAAATATCAACGAGAAAAGTATAAGAGGAGGCTTGAGGGTCTACTTAGAGAACACACCGAGTTGATAAAGAATTTGATTTTCTGGGGCAAGGCTTGCTGAGGAAATCGAAGGAGTGATCAGAGTTGCAGCTGAGGGGCAGTGAATGCAGTAGCATAGAGGTAGAGATAGTACCGGGAGCATCAACACAGAAGTCGGGAGAGGGTTGACGCAAAGCTAGCTAGAGGCCATTAGAGGCCACACAAAAGCAGCCAGAGGTAGCCAAGAGCTATGCAGAGCCTGAGGAGGGCCAGCGTGGGAGACATAGAGGTCCCAGAGGCTAACGCCGAGCCTCGAGAGGCTGACGCTGGGCTAACGCTGGGCCAGAGAGGCTAACATAGACCCTAGAGGCTGACGTTGGGAGATTTCGTGGGGCTGATATCTATCTCCGACTGAGAGGTACTACTGCTGAGGGCATTCTCTAGTGGGTGAGCCATTTCTGGCACCTAGATTGTATTCTGAAACTGCTTAATAATAAAACCCTCTGATAGCTGCACCGGTTTTCCCGCATTGGGTTTTTTTCGGGGACATTAGTCCAAAAATAACGGTGTCATTTGTGTGCTTGTTTATCCTTCAGTTGATGATCTGTATGTGTTGAGACTATACTTATATTTATTTTAAGTATTTACATGGTAAATAACTTGTTAATAAACAGAACAAGTAGGAAGAAATAAATCAGAAAGTACAGGAAGGATTTCTAACAGTTAGACTTAGAAATTCCAACATGGTATCAGAGCGTGGTTGCAGATCCCAGGATAACTGAGGGCATCAACCGAGCAGAGCAGCAGCAGCAGAAACAACTGTCCCGAGTGAGACAAGTTGTGCCTAGAGGAAACGCAGCAAGGAAGGGGTGACATAGTGCCTGCATCATTAGTTCGAGCCGGGAAGAGGACAGTGCAGTGGCAGAGAGGAGCAGACTTGGCCTACGCAGTGCCTGGTCATCTTTCTCATTGAGGAAGGATTGATTCCCGTGTCCAGGAGGTGCGAATTTTGTCGGTGCTGGGATTGTGCAGAGCCTAGAGGCTCTAACCTTCAGTTTGTTGGGGCATAGGAGGTTGTGGGTAAGTTGCGGAGTGAAGTTGGTGGGGTACTGTGGTGAGAACAGTACCTAACAGGGCAAGACCAAGGAGGAGGAAGTTGCTGTCGAGGATTTCTAGCCAAGAAATCCGGATCAGTGGTGCAGCTGCACTAACGATCAGATTGGGGGCATTTCGACATTGGCAGAGGGGTTTTTAGGAGGGAAATCGAGGCTCAGAGGGAGTCACACCGAGAACTTCCAAGAGGGAAGTAGAGAGACTCGGAAGAGTCAAAAGAGGAGTAGCGAAATGGTAGTGAATGGGGTAAGATATCAGGACAGATTGGACAGAGCCTTAAACTTCGTAGTCTAGAAGGCCAGGATCTTGTCTGTTCTAGACATAAATAGTCTCAAGTACTTTGCCTTGAACATGATAGTGATCCTAGTTGAACCAGCTGAGAACGAAAAGTACTAGGAGGCAATGGTGAGGGCCAAGAGCATCATCCTTGATGGGGTCAAGGACCATGTAGTACCACATATTGCCGAAAAGGACACGACAAATGCGATGTGGGAGGCCCTGACGAAATTGTATCAGCATAATTTTGTGCAGAGGAAGATGCTACTAGAAAATCAGCTGTGGTCATACCAGATGCAAAAGGGAGAATAGATAGACACCTTCCTCGGATGATTGAAGGAGATTCGGGATCAACTAACTTCCATAGAGGCCATGCCGGATGAGGAGATGATGGTGAGGACCGCATTGAACGCAGTCTCAAAGGATTGGGAGGTATTTGTTCAGAGCATACTGGGAAGGTCGAGCCTTCCAGAATGGGAGGAACTGTGGCCGACTCTTCGTCAAGAAGAGATCAGAAGGTTAACCAAGGCAAGAAGAAGCGACAAGGGGGTCAGAATCAAGAAAGAGGAAGAGGAGGATGTTACCCTAGCATCTGAGGGAAAGCAGGAGAAACGGAAGAAGAATGACCTCTCCTAGGTCAAATGCTTCCACTGTGGGGAACTGGGTCATTATGCGAGCCAGTGTTCGAGGAAGAAGAGCAAGGGAGAGGCTTCTGAGACCAAGGCTGCGCTAGGAAGGGCAGAGAAAAAAGTGGAGACAGATGATGACTGTGCCATGTGTGCTCATGCACCTCGAGAGAAGAGGTGGGGACACATCGAGCTGTAGTTAGATGGACTACAGGCGATGAGGGGCAAGATCCTCGATGTACCCAACCTCTTGGATTATACCTTGCTATGGGACCCCCAAAGAGGAGTAGTAAGACTGGCGGATGTCGGTAGAGACGGATGCGGATGGAGCAATAGAGGGAGCTACATTACAAGAGTCCGAAGATAGCGTGAAGTGGTAGTGTGAGATGCATAGAGTTGTTGCAGCAGTGCAGAGTTCAGGGAGGGAGCACTTGTCAGTGACCGAAGGAGATTCAACATTGGGAGTGTTTCCAGCCTGACGGAGATGTTAGGTTTGGGAAATCAGCTACTTACTTCTCAGTAATTAAGTTGCAGTGCAGCTGTTAGCAGTGGCAGTGCTATGGGCAATACGATGCAACATGATGAGAGGAGTTGCAGTGCAGATACAACAGTGGCAGTGGTAGGGCCATGGGCAGCAACATGGATGCAAAGGGAGCTGCCATACATATGCAACAGTGGTAGTGGCAGGGCCATGGGTACCAGTACATGATGCCGCAGTGTAGAGGATGTTGGGCAGCAGGCCTAGCATCAACACAGGGACCGATGCCAGATGATCAGGGTGATGCTCAGTGAGGAGTATTACTAGAGCACAATCCTCGCTAAGAGGGAGTGTTGATTTGGGGTAGCATCGGATGTGTTCTAGCCACGAGAATTGGTGGAGAGGCTAAAGCGCATGAGATCTCCAATACCTAGAAATGGTTTGGGTAGAATCTAACTAGTTTGGGAGATATTAAAATAATTAATATTTTTAATGGAGTCCCTAAGTCCAAACTTAGGGAAAGTAAAATATTAATGTGAATTAATATAAAACTGAGTTAGAATGCTCCAAAAGTCATGGATCAAGCCAGATCTAATCTTAGTCATTGATTAGGGACTTAATCTCGACCATTGAAATGTCAATGAGAAAAGTATAAGAGGAGGCTTGAGGGTCACTTGGAGAACACACTGAGTTGATCAAGAATTCGATTTTCGAGGGTAGGGCTTGCTGAGGAAATTGAAGGACTGATCAGAGTTGCAGCTGAGAGGCAGTGAATGCAGTAGCAGAGAGGCAAAAATAGTACCGGGAGCATTAGCGAGAATCCAGGAGAGGGTTGACGCAGAGCCAGCTAGAGGCCACCAAAGGCCATGTAGAAGTAGCTAGAGGCCACGCAGAGGCAGCCAGGAGCTGCGCAGAGCCTGAGAAGGGCCAGCGGTGGAGACACAGAGGCTCCAGAGGCCGACGCAGAGCCCTGAGAGGCTGATGCTGGGCTAGATAGGCTGATGCTGGGCTGACGTTGGGTCAGAGAGGCTGACGCAGACCCTACAGGTTGACGCTGGGAGATTTCATGGGCCAGATTGGCAATGATATCTATCTCCGACTGAGAGGTACTACTGCCGAGGGCATTCTTTGTTGGGTGAGCCATTTCTGGCACCCAGATTGTATTCTGAAACTGCTTAATAATAAAACCCTCAGATAGTTGCACCGGTTTTCCCGCATTGGGTTTTTTCGGGCACATTAGTCCAAAAATAACAATGTCACTTGTGTGCTTATTTTCCTTTAGTTGATGATTTGTATGTGTTGAGACTGTACTTGTATTTATTTTCAGTATTTACATGGTAAATATCTTGTTAGTTAACAGAACAAGTAGGGAGAAATAAATCAGAAAATACAGGAAGGATTTCTAACAGTTAGACTTAGAAATTCCAACAACTAGAAGTTAAATCACCTCAAGGCTAATCAAGATTTTTTCTTGAAATCAAGCCCTACTAGAAAGGATCCTACTTAGGGGAAAGTCGTCAACCATTAGCTACGCTATGATGCATAATAATTTGAAACCCTTGGTAGGGAGCACTAGGGCATGACCCAACAAAGAGAGACAAACTCCACCTTACACCAACAAGAGAGATGTGCGAATAAAACCCTAGACATCCCTTTACAAGTGACAAAGTTGCTCTTCAAATTGATCAATCTAGTTAGCCTGTGTAGTATTCTCTAGTTATTTGCAAATTTCCTTGGGAATATTTGAAATCAACCAAGAAAGATAAACTTCAAGATGAACACCAGAGATTTCATGAAAATATTTCACATTATGGAAAAATGATCTCAACAATTCACAATAATTTGCAAAGGAGAGAGAGGTCTATATGTATAGATGAGGCTCTCAACACATTTCCTCCTTTTGCTTCAAAAGATAAGTGACTTTGCATACACAATATGGTTGGAGACTAAGTAAAATTACAATATTTGTCATCACATTACATAAATCCTTCAAATGAGGTGAGATGTCCCACCAATTAGAGGATGAATTTGACAAAAGGAGGATGGAATTGACCTAATACAATGTTCCATCAAAGAATGGCTTGACTTGTTTGAAAAAGTATCTTGAGTGCTTAGGAATTTAAACTTTCCACTTTTCTTGCACAACGTTACTTGAACAAGGGCTTGGACATTTCCAACGGCTAGTATCATGTGGACAACTTGTTGAATTTTCCATGACACTTAAGAATCAGGTTTGAGTTTAATATCACGATCAAAAACACACTCAAATGCCACAACAAAAGCACTTTGCACAATGGAATAACAAATAACAATGAATCAACTTGTACATAAGATAATTTTTCAGACCACAACTTGTTATATACAAACTTTAATACAACAATCTTAGGGCTCCCATACAATGGATCATGGCCCTTACATAGAACACTAGTAAAAGACACAACTAGGGCTTGGTGTCACCATCTATGACGCCAATATTTCCTTGAAAAATGTATGCTTGACCTGCTTGATCATAACAATCCTTTCAATCCACGTAACTTGAACACATCTAGTAGGTACTTTACCTCCTCTTTTGCTGATCCCTGCAACTTCTACAACATCAAAATGCTTGCATTTCCAGCCGTCAATTTGCTGCTATCAACTACTCATGGCTTCTCAAAGATGACTGAACATGGGCTCCATGATCCTCCCACTAACAACGTCCTCTACCATTCCAAAGGATCAAGTTCTTAGGGTCTTTACAATATGCCCTATTAATATCACGATCACATACACACTCAAATGCCACAACGAAAGCACTTTGCACAATGGAATAACAAATAACAATGAATCAACTCGTACATAAGATAATTTTTCAGACCACAACTTGTTATATACAAACTTTAATACAACAATCTTAGGGCTCCCATACAATGGATCATGGCCCTTACATAGAACACTAGTAAAATACACAACTGGGGCTTGGTGTCACCAACTATGACGCCAATATTTCCTTGAAAAATGTATGCTTGACCTGCTTGATCATAACAATCCTTTCAATCCACGTAACTTGAACACATCTAGTAGGTACTTTGTCTCCTCTTTTGCTGATCCCTGCAACTTCTACAACATCAAAATGCTTGCATTTCCAGCCGTCAATTTGCTACTATCAACTACTCATGGCTTCTCCAAGATGACTGAACATTGGCTCCATGATCTTCCCACTAACAACGTCCTCTACCATTCCAAAGGATCAAGTTCTTAGGGTCTTTACAATATGCCCTATTATGAATGAGTTTTCCCTCCTGCAATCCACTGAACTAGGGCTCACATATATTCCTCCTAACAATTCATTAGCTCCTCCAATGAACACTGTAAATGAGGTCTTCTAGGGCTCCATTAAACTGCCCTCTTAATAGTACCAAACTTGCACCTTTATCGCTATTCTAGGGCTCCACAAAACAAACCTCTTAACTGTCACTCTTCTGCTTCTTGTTGATAGCACTAACTAGGGCATCTCAAATTTGTGTTCCTAAGGCCTCTAGCACAATCTTATCCAACCACTCCAGAGCAACTCTCCCTTCCAATGAATCTGCTCCATGTTAACCCTATTTTCCTTCATTGTATTAGCCCTATACTATGCGCATAAATTCGCACTTCTGTACAACTACCCGAGGTTCGATGTGATCCATTGCAGGAGAGACATATGCATAGTATCTTTGCGCAATACATCGAGAATTTGCGGCCCAAATCACAGTCCATATGTCTCCTTCTTAGGGTCTCTTTCCTCTCTCCCATTGAAAAAAAATCAGAGTGAAACTTATCATACTTCTGAGCAAACCCTTAAGGGCAACTTACCATAGAGAGAGGACTAACTAGGGCACAAAGACTATTCTTCAAAACCTTGAGTAACCCTTCCATCAACTAACAACAACTTATCTCGACACAAGTCAATCTCTTTTACAGCTCTACAACAAACCTAAACATCTCAGCCTCTTTGTATCACTTTAGTTACTTCATATAGACTCGTGGCATCCTTGAAAACGACCAAGCATACCTCTATTCTCCTACAGTGGTACCTGGGATAGGTCGACTCTTTCATGCAATAACACCCCCAATCATACTTGTACTCATGAACCCTTTCTCCTTTATACTTCTTTACTTCTTAATCAACTTGAGGAAGTCTTCCTATATCCTCTCTTTTTGTTTCATTTATTTCCCCTATCCTGGGTTACATCACCTCTAATGGGCCTCTTTAGGTCGTCTTCTCAGGTAGGGCCTGACCTGAGATGGCTTCTCCTTAGATGGGACCATTCACCATGCCTCTCCATTTCCTATTAGGGACTTTGGTCTTGGTGGTCGCATCTTGTTGACTGCAGCTATGGGATCGCATCTCCAACCATTGCTCCAGTGGTTGCTTCCACTCGTTTATTGCATTCCCTAGTTCAACACTAGCATTGCCAACTTTTTCTTCTTTCCTTCACTATTTGATGAGGTAGGACTTCTTAAGGGAATCTTTATAGAATGGTATGGCACTTTAAAACAATTTTCGTTCCCTATTAAAGACCTAGAAGAAACTTGCATGAGATCTAGGCTTTTGTGAATTATCGTGGTTAAAGGTACTCCCAACGTCAAGGCAAGGAGAATAAAGGGCTTCTTATGATTTTTTCCAATGAACACAAAGCTCATACAACCCTCGAAGAAGACCCCAAGTCAAGGAAATACAAACTAGGGTTTCCCTTCTAAGGCACACCCGGGGAAAGAGTTTTTATGGATGAAAACACAGGGAATGCTTGTTAAACATTGAGGACTTGCACTAAGACCCTAAGCTTGAAGTCTATGATCTCGGAATCCACCCTTCCACTCTAGAGAATTTCGCTCGATGCCCTAAGCTATCCGTCCAAGAAGAGGGGACCAAGGCTTCGGGAGAAGAAAATATGGAGAAAGAAGGATTTGATCACGAAATGGTTTGGACTAGTGCCTTCTCCTTTGGGCTTATCTAGTCCTAGATGCTTCATATTTTCCATAATTGTCTTTAAGGACATCAAGAATTGATGCCCTAGATATCAAACCTCAGCAATTACCCACTCCAAATTTATGGAGTTTTATGGAGGAAAAACAAAATTTCATCGACTAGGAACATTCATCAAATGTCATTCTATGTAATATCCTGTTTCACAGATATTCCCCAAAAACCCCAGTAAACTCCAACCAAATACACACAGATGATATAATAATCGGGAAGCTCAAAATGATAAAAATAACGGTGGTGCAACATATAATAATGTAAACATGAAATATACGCAGATACTCGAGAAATGCAGAGAGGAATGCTAAGCCATTTTATTATACTAAGTAATGGAATGAGTACAGGAGGTGATCAAAAAGGTGGCACCTCGACTTGCACCAGGCAAGTGAAGAAATACACTCAGAATAGCAAAGGAATGACCTCTCTCTGAACTGCGTGGATGCTGCTACTTCTGGAAATCAAATGAGGATTTGGGGTTGTTCCCCTCAGAAAATGTTGAAACTCTGGAATCAGCGTCTACTCAGGAAACCCAAAAAAACCCAGAAAGGTTTTCTGAAATGGCCGACCCCCGAAAATCGCCCCCTTGGGGAATCACCTAAGTTGCACGAAACGGGGAAACAGAAATGAGTTTCCGAAACGGGAAGCGATACGAAACGCGACCTCCACAAATTTGAGGAAACGGGGAAATGCGAATATATATATATATAAATACATGTATATATATTAAAAATATAAAAAATTAATATATATGTGCAATCATAAACAATTAATGATACATTATAATTTATTAATTTAAACATTAAGATAAATTTATATCACATTACTCATGAGTTCTGAATGAGCACATAATGAAAATAAAAATATAGGAAAATCCAAAAGCAACCATTAAAGTTTATTATATATCCAAGGGCAAAATCCCAAAATCAGCCTTTATTTATATTAGTATATGAGGCTGAAAGTACAATAAAGACTATAAGGCTGCAAGAACTATAGAGACAAAAGAGTAATCCTCATTATAACAATCCTCATAAAAAATAGAAGCAGCACAATGCTCAACAGTGGATGGTGGTGCTAAAGAAGATGATGCACCAATTCCACTTCCAGACTCGTCCTCAATATTCAAGGCAGCAAGAGAGAGCTCCAAATTAGGATTTTATGCCTCCACATCCCATTCTTTAGAAGGACCACTGTTGTATTCTGGACCCCTACAAGATGCAAGGCGAAGGTTGGAGTGCACATAAACAAGATCCTCTGCCTTCTGTGAGCCCAACCTATTGCGCTTCACAGAATGAATAAAACCATAAGTGCTCCAATTCCTTTCTGCTGATGAAGAGCTTGCCACTTGTG
>APFE030417175.1:0-32525 GCA_000404065.3 Pinus taeda
CCTCCAGCTCACCCACACAGGCTCATGATGTGTTATTGCAGTTTTAATTATGCATGACAGTTTGTTTATTTTCAGTTTTAGCAGCACGCATAGGCTATCCTTCAGATGCCTATAAATACTTGCGTCTGTGTACGCTTATGTTAACTTTTACTTGCTGTATTTTTATGAACTTATTATAATTTTCGTGCATTCCCAAGACTCTGTTTTAATAGTGCTGTTCTAGCACTCTTGACTGTGAATTTCTGCACATGGAGTAATAGAAGCAGTCCTGTTTTGAAGCTTTCAACACTTTGAGTCTTCTTTGGGTTATGTGAATGGAGGGCCCCTATTCATATTAGCCTTGTATAGTATTTTTATGTTCAACATTTCCTTTTCTTGACCTATGTACAGCATAATTCACTTCATTTTCATTCATTTTGAATCCTTTCTTTTAAGCTGATCAACATTGTTCTTTTGCAGGTTTTGACCCAGGATTACTTGTGTGTTTATGTGTTTTGCTTTATATCTAGCGGTAGTTTCAGTTGACAGATTCAAAGTTGCTGCCTTTACTTTATTTCCATAGCTAATTTTTAGTCTTATTTCTCAAATCTGTCTGCTAACATATGAATGGTCTCTTTATTATAAATTGTTTATCTTTTTTGAGATCAGAATACTAATAACTTGCAGCTGACTTTGGGTACTTTTTAGACTACTCTTTAACTACTTTCTAATCGTGTTTTACACAGTACTATGTGATAGAGGCAGAGAGTTAGAAAGAGCAAAACATTATAACTAGGCTTTAAAGTAGATTTTTCTCATTTTATCATTTCTTAGACTTATCTTTAGCTACTTCCTAATCGTGTCTTACACAGTACTATGTGTTAGAGGCAGAGAGTTAGGAAGAGATAAACATTATCATTGGTTTTTTAAGTGATTTTCTTACCTTTTATTTGCAGCAGCATGAATGGTGTCTAATACCATTAGAAAGTGGTTATTTGCTTTCAGTTCATTTTAATTCATTTATTTCCTTCAAGTTTTCCTTTTCAGCAAGTAGTTAGAAACCACTAATCACACACCCTCACTCATCTAGAATTCACTCCACACACACCATCACTCATTTGTTTATAAATACATCACTCCATCTTAGGAAGATAAATTAATCACAAACAACACCCCCCAAACAACAAAAAGCTCTAAGAGGTTGCTTAAGTACATATAGTACACCTTCACTTCATCAGCTTATGAGCCCCGGGTTGACAATTAATGATATCAATTTAGGAATACTAAATTGACCAAACATCCTCTTTCTTCATCTTTCTTCTACTATGGATTCTATCTGAACCTCTGTTATCACTATTAGTAGTCATATTCTTCTTCTCTTCCTTCATGAGCTCCTCACTGATTAGCAACAAGCCTCTGCAACAACTAGTCCTCCTCACTGCAATCTTAGCTCACTAAGCTCTTCTCACTTAGTCTTTTGGTAATCGTGGGTCCTCTGTTTGGAACCTCCTCTTGAGAAACACCTTTGCTCCTTCTAAGCTTCTGCAATCTCTCACTCTCTCTTAAGAACACTTTAGATGTCCTCTCTATCCAACCTCTTGTTGGATTCTTCAGGTTCACTGCCACTTCTCCTTCAGAGTGCTTTCCTTACTCTACCCTCAAGAACACATCTGGTTCTCCTCTCATAGCTTCTCTTGCTATCCTTTACCGAGATGCTTCATCTGCAGCCACAATCTTCAATTTCAATTTCAAACAAAACACACTATCTTACCTCCAAGATCTATGTATGATCTTGTTCTCCCATTCCTCTACACTTTGAATGGATTGTCCTCTATTTGGTCTCCAAGTCCTCTTTCCCTCAGAACTTGTACTAAGTAATCTTGCTCTCACTTTTCTTCACAGAATCCTCTATTCCTGTCTACTCCAAGCCTCTATTAGAACTACTATAATCTGCTCTGATTACAATTCTGCTCTGATACCACTAATGATGGTAGGGTTACCCCCGCTTACACCCACAATATGCATATAAATGCATCCACTCATTAGTTCCATGTATTTAACTTTCTAAGGAGTCAAAATCTTCAACCTTCAATGGTTAAAGCCCTCTTTTGGTCTCATGCAGAATGATTCATATACTTAACAAAGTCTAAACATTAACCCACCTTTTCCTTTCTATTGGAAATTAATCACCCCGCTTTAACCCTCATTAACCTTTATTTCCAACTTTCATTCAAATCCTTCTTATCGGGACTTTAAAACCCTTTCATAACCTTCGTTACCTTTTAACCACACACACACACACACACACATATATATATATAAGCTTTCCCTCTTTAAACCTTGGTTACATATATTTAACGCATAAACGTTCTATCATTTGACTTATATATAAAGTTCCATATATCCGTGCCTAATCCTTTATAAACTAATTACAAACGAATTATATATGCAAACATACCTTTTCCACCTTGGTACGGCCTTGGCGCATTTCTCAAGGTTTACCTTTATCGCAATCCATATTGGCTCTTCAATGGTCATATTACATATGTGCCTCATCACCCCTTCCCCTCCGATATGCGACTATTGAAATAGTTTGAATAACGCTTAAGCCTTAAAAGACTTGGCACAATACTTTAACACAATATAGGAATACGCAGGAATTACATGAAATGCTGCTCTAAAACACATAAGCGGATCTCAAATCTTATACACCTGCTTCTATAAAATTTTCAGGTTCTCACCTTTAGTCCCTCCATAGTGCTGCTCCTCCGAACTTCAATAAGCTCGATCTCCGATCTAATTATGACCGTCGATCTAGACTCGATCTGATGGAAGGGCTTCCATGCGATCAACAAAATGGAACAATGGCTTTCCACTATAGATCTTCCTCTCACCAAATACAATGCTTTACATTAGTTTCAGGTTGAAAACACACACAAGGGTTAATCGCCCGATAAAGAGGTTTCCCCTCACTCCTCCACTGCTATGTGTCCTCTGATTAGTGGAATTGGAGCCAAATAGTAAAAACCGGTTACGACTTTCCTTCTGCCTAAAATCCACTTCTCTGCCTTTGATAACTACTCTTCGCCGATTCTCCACAGGTTGATCTGGACCATTGATCTATAAGATCTAACAGTTCCTATGTATCACCTCTTTACTGCTGCACTTGGCCCTTTTCCTTTGTTTTACACTATCTATTCAGCGTTTCTCTATGGGTTTGGTTATTTCTTCAGGGTTTCATTCTTCTCACTCTTCCACTTCCTCTGAGCTTAACTCTATGAATTCTTACTTCACTACCTCTACAGAGCTTACTCTGTTCCTTCAGCTAGATTCAAAGATCCCTTATGATTCCTCTGAATCATACCCTCCTCTGCGTATCCACGGGACTCTACCTGTAACCTTCTATTACAGAACCTACGAATTCACACATAAATCAATCATTACATACTTATTTCACACATTACACAGTTCCTGAATGAACCTTTGTATATATAAATATGAACAACTAATTACAATCGAGACTTCTCTGTCTCTCATAGACCTGATCTTCGATTTCAGTGGCCTCCTCCTCTACTCTACCCATAGGCTTACATTTATACCAGAAAGCTTGGTCTAACTAATTCTGGTTCCATTCCTAAATCTATTGAACTAACTCCTAAATCCTCTCTGTCCTCTATGTCCACTTCTAATCTCCATTTAATTCATAAGAGCTCTCCTTAGTTCCTCAAATCATGGAACTGTTTTTAAGAGTCCTAATTGAATTTTAACTCTTTTGTCATTAATAACCACTCATGTTCTCATTTATTCAAGAGCATTTACAAACATCTCACATTATCTAATTAAATCACTTAAAAGCCTAAATATTACATTAAATTGAGGCTTAAGAAGCTAACTTCCTAAAAATACATGACCCCCTATGTCTACTTAATTACAATGATTTTCTCTTTGGTTTAATGCTCTTGCATCAGATGGGAGTGTGGAGCTGATTTGAATCCCCATCAAGTTTATTCAACTATTTTATTACGATCATGGAGCCCCCAAAGACCATTAAATCATGTGTATGCCTAGATAGAGACAACTCTAGGCCTTTCTATACTGTTAAGTATTTGGCTTAGTTATTAGTTCAATCTCATAATCCCCAAGCATACTCAATCTTTCTTGTTTTTTTGGGGTGAAAGATAACCCCTCCCGCTCCTGCCACCCCGATATGACATTCACTTTTAGATGAAACTAACAAAATAGTTTTTCCAAGAATTCTTAGCTCTCCTAACATCAAACCAACTCCAACAATACAATTCTTGTTAGAAATTACAAAAAGTTAAAATTGGTATGAGGTACAATTTTCAAACACATTTATGATTCAAATGATAAAATTAAGAAAGAAAATATCCAAATTCATAGAAATGCAATGTAATTCCTGTTAACCCTCTTTCAACTTAATTGAGTCAAATGATGAAATAATCAAGACATGTTGGTTGGTTAATGATGCATGCTACCATTTCCAAGTAGAAAGAAACAAAAAATAATAGAGAGAGGTTGAAAAAACATCAATTTCTCATCATAATCACTTAATCACTCCTATTGGTGTAGCAAGAAGTGGTGAAATAGTATTGGCCATGGGTTGATGTGTGACAACTAGTGAATGAGGATAATGGTTGTGCAATATATAAAGGAAATTCATTGTTGGTCATGATTGTCTTTAGAAATATTCACAAGTGTAGGAGAAAAGGAGAGAAAAAGATAAGCATGGTTTGGAATTTTATTGTAGAAAGATAATCAAGATGTCTCTTACCTAATATCTGATCATATTTCGTTCCCATCACATAAGAAGAGAAACAAACTATAACTAAGAACTCTTACTCAAGTTCTGGTATCATAAGGTTGATTGATTGTATACTCTGTTGAAAATAGCAACAAGAAATGCTAAAAATAGCATTGATATAAATAACATTTCAAGTACTAGTGTTGGATATAGAAACAAGGAATGATAAAATAGAAATGATAAAAATAGCATTGCTATAAATAAAATGTCGGGATAGATTCCAATTTTAGTTAGTCCCTGAACTAAAATTGAGAATTAAAATTCGAATTTGATCTTAGCAGCTGTTTGTAAAATAATTAATCAATTCATCTTGAGTTAATTAGTTGTAGAAAATCAAACATGAAGTCTATGTGAAGACATGCAACAGTTTCTGCTTTGATTGAGGAAGTTATCCCTTGATAAGGAGATCAGGATGAGTTGTACTTTGAGTTGTAATTAGTTAGCTTAGTTAACTGAATTAAGCCTAGTTAGATTAGTTCCAACAGTTTGTGGAACTGATCATAAGTTCAGTTAGTTAATGCATGCATGCATGTAACTACTAAACTTTAGATAACTGAATATTCTCTCATAAATAACTCATGCATGTCAGTTCAGTCAGAGACCCAGTTGAGATCAAATGATGGGATAGTTACTATTAGTTGGAGGAATTTTCCTATATAGGAAACTCATCCATGCAGAAGGAATTATCTCCTTTAGGATTGCGCAGTTACTTTTGAGTTTAGTGAGCAGTGTGAGAGTTCAATTCACATAGGTTGCAGCATTGGACCCCAGGAGAAATTGCGCAAGGAAATAGGAGGCTTGGAGGGTAGAGGAGAAGGTTTGTGAGAATCCTTTGACTATCTATGAGCAGCAGAGAGATTGTACTGAGAGCTGGATAGCTTGTGAGCTAAAGCTTTGTGTAATCCTGAGATATTTCCACTTGTATTATAATACAAATAACGGGGTTTTTATCTAAGGCTTTCGCTAGAGTATTCTTCTGTGTTCATGTGTGATTGATTTCTCATTCTCTATTATATGTGTTCTATTTGATCTTGCTCAAAATCAATTAATCTTCCTCAAGTTTTTTTTGTAGAAGTAGATCAAGTATTTTGCTTTAGTATATTGCATTATCAGGTGATCTACAATGGGAAATTCTACATGGTATCAAAGCAAAGGTGATCAAAGTGAAGAACAATATGCAAAAAAGGGAGAAGTTCCAAGTTTGAAGTTCCTGATTATAGAATTTGAATTCTTATCACATCTCAAATTTCACCAATGGAGTTCAGCGGTTTAAGATTCGAGTATGCCCTTGATGGCAACTCAAATTATATAGCCTGGAAGGATTGCATGGAAGCGGTATTATAGGACAACAATTTGAAGGACTTCATTGATGAATAAGTCTCGAAACCAGCAGCTACTAATGCCTAGGAATTGGCGGAATGGAAGAAATGTGTGGCTAGAGCAAGGAGAATCCTTCTGGAGGGAGTTCGAGACCACATAATCTCTAGTCTCCATGGGAAGGAAACACTTTTTTCAATGTGGAAAACATTGAAGGATCTATATTAGAACAACAATGATCAGAGGAAGATGGCACTGAAAGACAAGCTTCAGAAAATCAAGTGTGAAAAGGGTGACATGATCTCTACATATCTGAACAAGCTCACCACCTGCAAATATGAGCTTGGAAGTGTAGGAATCATGACAACTGATGATGACATGGTGAGTCTTTCTCTCCTTGGTCTTCCTAAGAGCTAGCATAGCTACCAAGACTTGGTAAATGGAAGAGAGAAACTACCAAATTGGGAATGACTTTGGTCGGATATGATGCAGGAGGAGATAAGAAGAAGCACTAGAGATGGTTCTTGATCCAAGCAGGATGAAGAAAATTGTGCCTTAGCAAGTAAGGAAAAGAAAGGGAAGGAGAAGGATTCTCATCCCAAATCGAGTTCTTCCCATGGTGGGAAGAATTTTGACAAATTGAAAGTGCGATGCTTTCATTATCATGAGGTGGGCCATTATGCAACAAATTGTCCATTGAATAAATCCAAGATGGGATCCAAGGAAGGATTTGAAGGTGAGGCATTGGCCTCTTAGTTCGAATTGGATTTTACCCTCATCGCATGCATGGTTTCATCGATGATGGGTTGTGGTTGGTTTCTTGACAGTGGAGCCTCATTCCACATGACCGGCGATAGGAGTTTGTTTAGTACCTTGGAGGAGAAATACCTTCAGATACTCATAGTGATGAGTAATGATGAAAAGTATAGTGTTTCAGGTGTGGGCATGGGTTTTTTTCAAAGGGAGCATGAAGCTTACATTACCTTGATAGATGTGAAGTATGTGCCAAGACTGAAGAAGAACTTGGTATCGATCGCGATGCTGGAAGACAAAGGCTATGATGTAGTCTTCAGTAAGGGAAAGGTTTTCCTTAGACACATCACCATGGGATAGGTGAAGTAGATCGGTTCATGAATCAAGAACCTGTATGCTCTTGAGGTTCAAGATGCATGCAAAACTTTAAGGAGCAAGGCAAATATTGGAGACTTGGTGGTTGAGAGGGAGAGTATGTTACCTCTCAACATGCAGTGCCAGAAGAAGTCTTAGACAATTGTGAAGGAGCCACAATTGGTGAAGTAGCTTCAGGAGGTTGTGGAGCAGCCACAACTGGAGAAGCCGAGAGGAGATCAAGTGGAGGCATCCACTCATGCAGAGACCTATAGTAAGGGGAAATTTCGAGCCAAGTGGGTAGAGGGATCACATGCATCCATACCTCCAAGTCGAAGGTGGGGCAATGTGGAGTGACAGTCCTAAGAAGGCTGGAATAGGGGCAGGATCATTGAGGTACCCAAACTCTTTGATTAGACCTTGCTATGGGAGCCCTGACAAGGAGTAGCAGGACTGGCTAAGTGGGTAGAGACAGATGTGGATGGAGTGGCAAACGAAGCTTCAACATGAGAGGATGTTTCTAGCCCAACAGGGAGGTCAACTACTTACTTCTTAGTAACTTAGTTGCAGTGCAGCAGTGGGCAGCACAATGCAACATGATGAGAGGAGGTGGAGTGAGGATGCATGCTGGGAGATAGGACCAACAATAGCACAAATGCAGTAGTAGGAATCAGTGGGGTTGATGCAGTCAAAGATCAAAGTGATAGTGGCTACAGTAGTCAGATACTAAAGAGCACAATGGTGCAGAGTTTTTTAGTCAACAGAGGCAATAACAGTTTGAGACTTTGATGACAGAGGCATCTTTCTGATTCAAGTTGGATATTTTTCGTTTCTAGAGTTGCTGGAGCAACAACACTAGGGAGAAGTGTTGCATGTAGAGCATTCCAAAGGTTCAGGATTGAATTTGAGTTGAATGCCTTTCTTGTTGAGAGGGAGTGTTGAAAATAGCAACATGAAATGCTAAAAATAGCATTTCTATAAATAGCATTTCAGGTACCAGTGTTGGATATAGGACAACGAATGATAAAATAGAAATGCTATAAATAGCATTTCGGGATAGATTCCAATTTTAGTTAGTTGCTGAACTAAAATTGAGAATTAAAATTCGAATTTGATCTTAGCAGCTGTTTGTAAAATGATTAATTAATTCATTTTGAGTTAATTAATTGTAGAAAATCAAACATGAAGTCTATGTGAAGACATGCAATAGTTTCCCCTTTGATTGAAAAAGTTATCCCTTGATTAAGGAGATTGGGATGAGTTGTACTTTGAGTTGTAATTAGTTAGCTCAGTTAATTGAGTTAAGTCCAGTTAGATTAGTTCCAACAGTTTGTGGAACTTATTGTGAGTTTAGTTAGCTAATGCATGCATGCATGTAACTACTACACTTTAGATAACTGAATATTGTCTCATAAATAACTTATGCATGTCAATTCAGTCAGAGACCTAGTTCAGATCAGATGATGGGACAATGTACTATCAATTGGAGGAATTTTCCTATATAGGAAACTCATCCATGCAGAAGGAATTATCTCCTTCAGGATTGTGTAATTACTTCTAAGTTTAGTGAGCAGTGTGAGAGGTCACTTCACACAAGTGGCAACATTGGACCCTAGGAGAAACTGCATAAGGAAATATGATGCTTAGAGGGCAGAGGAGAAGGTTTGTGAGAAGCCTTAGACTGTCTATGAGCAACAGAGGGATTGTACTGAGAGCTGGATAGCTTGTGAGCTAAAGCTTTTTATAATTCTAAGATATTTCCACTTGTATGATAATATAGATAGCGAGATTTTTAGTTGAGGCTTTCCCCAGAGTATTCTTCTGTGTTCATGTGTGATTGATTTCTCATTCTCTGTTATATGTGTTCTATTTGATCTTGCTCAAAATAAATTAAGCTTCTGCAAGTTTGTTTGTAGAAGTAGATCAAGTATTTTTCTTTAGTATATTGAATTATCAGGTGATCTACACTGGGAAATTCTACATACTCTTCCCTGTTAGGTTTGTCTCTACTATTTTAGATCTATAACGAGATAAAAATAGAGTTCATGGCATATGATCTAAGTGAATATAAGTTATGCTCAAGTTTTTGTGCATGTATGTGAGATTTTATATTATATTGTTTTCTAGTATTATATTATAGAAAATATATAAAGCACCACCCCCCCCCCACACACAAAACAGATATATATATATATATATATATATATATATATATATTATATATATAATATATATATATATATATATATATATATATATATATAGATATTATATATAATATATATATATATATATAAATGAAATCCCATAGATGGTAACATTCCATTCAATTTTGAACCTATAGCAAGAGCAGTAGGAGAGACACAGGTTACAATTGAATCCCTCCTACTCTGGTTCTAGTTCTTATTAACCACATAATGAATGACATACAAGAAATTTCACCCTTGGGCTTTACCTCATTCACAAAATGTTTCTCAGGATGACAAATTAATGTGCCTTTATGACCTTACAGTCTCACCCATCAATGTATTTGGAAATAGAGAATGTGTGCTTCCTCTATAGCTGCAAGTCTAAAGGGGGAATCATAATAATCGATCGAATAAAGGATGCTCATTGATTTCCAAATCAAGAAATCTACCCATTTGTTAGGGTTCAATGTGAATTATCAGATGAGAGAAACAAAAACGAAGGGAGAACAAGAAGAATATCTAGTGGTATTCTCTTGGGATTCAAATCATCTTATGCGAGTGTAGAGAGCTTCTTGAGTATACCGAAAGGTGGCTTTAAGGGTTCGAAATAACAAGGTATAGAAGTCGCTCACAAGTAAGTGCAATGGTAAGTATACATTTTTTATCTTAAACACCTACAAATATATGGTTTTCATATTCTCCAAATTGTTTAGGGCTTCGTTGGAGAGCCCACTTTAAGGATTTGATACAAAGAATTTCTTGGAAACTACATTTTTGGATCATCATTTTCTTTCTTGACATTTTCTCTACATTTATCAACATACATAAAGAATATTTGTTAGTGGCATCACAAAACTGACATTTTCTCTATATTTATCAACATGTCTACAAATATTTGCTAGTGTAATCACAAATCTATCCAACAAGATGTCCTCCTACAACTACCAAGCCAAGCCTCCACCTGACAATAAATTTCCATACAAAGTCTATCACTAGCCTATCCATAAAATTTCTCACAATCTGTCACATATTTGACCAGCAAACCATACACAAAGGGCCATCTTCCATTCCTCATTACGACCAAATTTCAACCTTTTCATCATGCCTATCAACAAGGATATTTGCCTCAGACGTCACATTCTTTTCACAAACGTTGTAAACTCAAAAAAATTGCATGGTTCCATTGTTCCACAGAGACTGTAGCCTCAGAAAACTCACATGGTTCCATAGAATCTTTGCACTATTCCACAAAATTTCATATGCCATAGAACTTTACATTTGTTGAGCCACAAAGATAATTTTAGATGATCTGAAAATTGTGTATTGGAGGAGAGCAAATACAATCTATTTACAATTTTTCGTTCATGAAAAATGGCGTGTTCTTTCTTGGAGCTGACTTGAACAAAAGTAACACTGAATTGAATAGAAAAATACATTTTATTTCTTCTTTTATTTGCATGAGAAAATACCGACCATTTGTACCATTTTTGAATAGTTAGTGTGGGAGATATGGAATTCAAGGGCGGTTATATATTTAATATATGACCACATTTATCATTAAATGGGGAAGTTAGGATATACTGCTTTCTCTCTAAAGCTTCTTCTTCAAAATAAATGGGGATGTTGTGAATAGGTCCAACCCTAGTTTGCATTCAATATCCATAAACCCACGAACCTTGTATATCCACCACAAACAACCCTATATTTGAGTGAGGTATCCACACACCCACTCTCAATTATATTGATTTGAATGTTTGGTAAATTTAATGTTCTTAAATTGCAAGTATAAATTATCGACCGGAGTTGGTAAACTTATGAAGTACAAGTGCACTATATATGCTAGAAACCTTTCTTTCAGTTTGTAAGAGGATGGTTATATTTGTTTTGGGGATTTTCATTGTTATCTAGGTTCCTATTAGATTAAAGTTATATTTCTACAAATTAATGAGTGGAAGTTAAGCTATTGTTAAAATAATCTACTAGGTCATATCTATATTGAGTGTCGTTCTAAAACATCTTATGTTAATCATTCTAAAATTATGAACCTTTCCTTAACACCTTGCTGCTGTAAAACAAAGTATTGAAATGAAAAATGATTCTAAGAGAAAGAAAACAATCTTTAAAAGTTGTCTGCATAGCATATACAAATTTTGATTCTAAAAAGCGTGAAGGTAATCTTCTAGTGCTAACTACAAATTATATACAAGTTGTGATTCTCAAAGCATGAAAACAATATTTTAACACTGACTATAATTAAGCGAAAAACATTGAAGAAAATACACAATTAAAAAACTGTGAGGAAATTCAAGTGCAAACAAAATAACGAAATTTAACTGAGTTATAACGACATGATGAAATAGTGAAGTAAGGAAACTAAGCTAAAACGAAATGAAAATGCAATAATAGAAAGCGATAAAATGAAATAAACTAAACCTTGACTTTCTACAGGGGCCCTCCACATATAGTAGGTGTAAATCATGCTCACATATGCATCAAATAACAGGAAGGTAACTTTAATTCAATATGAGAACAAAGGTCTGTTTCACACAATTTCTTTAGAGATTAACTATTAATTCCTTGTTATCCTTTACAGAGGCTACATATTTATATATAAAATGCATGATCAACAGTTTGAGACTTCTACACCTACAGGTATTTTAATTAATCCTTATTTAAATTTGAAACTTAAACAGTAAAAGTGTTATCTCGACAATTTTCTATTTAGAAAGAAAATCGGAGAAATGTGATGCATTTGGACTTCTGCTGCTACATGTTTAACCCATGCCTTTGACTACACCATTGTATGATTCCCTCAATGAATTGGCTGAAGTGAATAGGAGGAGATCCATGAGGGGATCGATACTCAACTGCCCATGTGATTCTTTTCTTTGTTGGCACACCAGAATCCCACAAACCATGGAGATAGTTGTAGATTTGTAAAATAGCTACGGAATCATGTTAACTTTGTAGCTAATGCAATATTTAAAATGATAAGGAACATTAACGAATATGAAAAATAAGACATATAAGAGTTTTTACCTTATAAAAATCTATGGTTTTACTGCTTTTCTTGAGTTGATAGCGACGATGAAAAGAGGAAACTGAAGGAAAAAGGGTGTTAAAACAAAACAGTTATGGTACTCTACATTCTCCCACACTGAAGATTTTGTATGTCCTCATACAAAACAGAAAATTAATATCTTTGTTGAGCTACTGCATTTGCTTGGACACTTCTGTCAGTACATCTAACTTCATCATTTTCACTTTCTTACCAGTTATTGCCATCCTTGGTTTTCTCACGAGGACCTTGTATTTCAAATTTATAACCTGTATCTATAAAGCCCATTTTTTTTCTTTAGTTTATTGTTCTTCTTAAACCACAAACTTAGATGTAAAAGGAGGTTGTCAGTCTTAGCTATTTGGATTCCATTTTGTGATTTCAAGCCTTGATTTTAATTTTTAATGTACCTATTTAATGTCTCGAGTTAAAAGATTTCCTCTTTCAATACATTGATTACTAGAGGTTCTTTTGGTTCATTAAACTAGACTTCTTCTTCCTCTTAAATTGGAATTGGTGTTATTGATGCATCCCTTTCCTTCGGGGGTTCAATATAATCATAAATCTCTTGTTGCACAAGATCAATTTATGTCGTTATTCATCTTGGACTCTGAGGCGAGGTTAAAGTTGGTGATGAAACTCTTAGAGATGTTCTCGAAGAAATTCCTTAATCTTCTTCTGCCTCTGAGTTTTCTTTTGTTTCTTCATTGATATGCTCTATGCTCTTTGAGGGTAATTCTTTTGCTGAGTTGAGACTGGTACTCCTTCTTAGTCTTATGACAAGGGTCTTTTGAGCTTTATTCCATTTTGTTTTAGGCTTCTCTAATCTCTATCTCTTTATTGTCTTTCATTCTTCTAACATCTCTTTTGTTTATCTTCTCTAAAATTTCTACAAGAGGGATGTCATCCTCTGATAGTTCTTGTGACTACTATGGTTCTTGTTCCATTGTCCTATCCATTTTTATTTTCCTTCCGGTCTGCTACTATTTGGTTACGCATGAGTATCTTCATGAAAGTAATTCCTTACTAAAAATATTTCCCAATTATCACCTATGTTTTGGAGATGAAATTCAACAAGTATTTTGACTAGACCATGGTGATACATTATATTATCTATGAATTGAATTCTCCTTTGAACATTCCCTAGCATTTTTTGTAGAATATTCAACAAGAAATATGGAATATTTGTCTCATTTTCTTCAAGAAAATTCATTAGCAACCGAATATGATAGAAAAGCATACATCTAGACCTTCCTTCATAGGTAACAAATTTTTGGATTGTTAGAAGAAAATTCCTCCTCTTAATTTTTAATGTTGTGCTTCGGATGCCCTTCTTGAAAATGGTGCATCCATGCTTGGTTTCTTCAGGAAAACCTTCTAGTCTTCTCTTTCAATACCTTTATTTTTTAACCATTTTTCTCCAATTTGTGGAAATATAGTAGCTTCAACTATAAATGAGTCTGTCACTATGAATTTGATGTCTCCTATCTCCACTTCGACTCCATCAAAAGCCCCGATGAAGGATTTGGTCACTACTTTATGGAAGCCATCAAATTTCTCTATAAATTTTAGCCACTATGCCCTCTGCAACAATTCTTTTGTCTGTGGATACCCCTCCAAAAATTTCTTCCCTATTGGCTCTGTTCTAACTATTACTCCCATGGCCGAGAAGCTTTGTTTCAAAAATTGTTTTGTTTGACAAGGTAGGATGGTTGGATAGGGTTTTTAGAGCGGAAAGGCCAAGGGTATGAGTGATGGAATAATGAGAGCGTAGGTAGTGAGGGTATATGGGAGTGAGGCATAATATAACCATTAAGAGCATTCATATTTATGATTTGGGTGATCGGTTCAATGGATCAGAATGTGAGTCGGAATATGAGTTATGATGACAGAGAGTGAATGGTGGATTATACACGATTTGACATGACATTATCAACTCTTAGCAATAATGATTTTGATTTTTGGCAACACCATGTCTATATAATTCATATATGTAATGCTTCCATCCCTATTATGAAATTAAAGAGTTGCATACCTTTGAATTGTTTGCTTGCTAACCTTTGGTTTCCCTTTTTTATGTTGTCTTCAGGTACTTTGCAGTGGAGGGAGTCAATCATCCCTTCAATTGTACCATCAGAAGTTTTTGTCTAATCAGCTGCAAAAATTTGTCAGAGCTACAGAAAATCAATGATTATTTAGCCATTTATTCTTTTGAAAAGAAAGGAATAAAAGAAAATGGAACTCTAGAGAATGGGATACAAAGAAAATTTAAGATGCCAAGAATTCTTGGTTTTCACCTTGAATTTCCTACATAAACATGCCAACAATTCTTGGTTTTCATGTTTATACACACACACACACATATATATGAAAAATAAAATTTTTAAGGTGGAGAAGAAGAAGAATAATTCTTGACCAACTTCAAATCAGAGTTGTTCTGAAAAATGTTCATAAACTCCTCCATTGTCATTGGTTTATGATAGATCCTGAATTGATGTCCATTCACTAAGAGAGGAACATTTTCTTCATCAATAGTCCTAATTCTGACTGCTCCATTATGAAAAACATTTTCAATCTCATAAGGCCCAAGCCAGTGAGTTTGAAACTTTCCTTGGAAATTTTTGAACTTTGAATCAAAGAGTAATGCCCAGTCTCCTATCTGAAATTTTCTTTCTTTGATGTATTTATCATGCCATCTAGATCTTTTTTGTTGGACTAAACTAGTCTTATAGATAGCATCTTGCCTTATTTCATCAAGCTCATTGAGTTGTCCCATTATTTGCTTTTGTGCTTTTGATAAGTCAAGTCCCAACTTGATTTTTGCCTTATAGTTCTGAATATAGAACTCAATTGGAAATAGGAATTGCTTCCAATAAGCAAGTTCATAGGGAGTATGTCCTGTAGTGCTTCTCCATGTGGTATAGTAGGCCCATAAAGATTCTAGAAGCTTTTCTGTCGAGTCCCTTCTGTGCAAGTGAACTGTCTTGGTGAGGGTTGCTTCAATTACTCTTTTGGTAGACTCTACTTGTCCATTTTCTTGTGGATGGTATGTGTTGGATACCTATACCAATAGATTTCATATTTCATGATTGGCAAATTCAAAGTGCCAAATATGCTCTGCTTTGCTGATACAAAGATCCCATATTTCCAAGACAAGGCAAGGTGTGTACATGCCTTCATGTGTACTAAATTTTGATGGATGGTCCAACGGTCCAATCTGGATCATGCCATGTTTCAATTTTCTGTTGTAGAATAGAGAAAGAAGTCTGTCCAAACTGTTTAATCTTGGCAGACCAATAGTTAGGCAGAGAAACTAAGGTTCCCAACTGCTTAATCTAGGGCCTTGGAAGCAATAAGGGTAGTGTTAGATAGGAAATCAAAAGAAAAAGCCAATGGAAAAGAAAAGGCACATAAGGGTCTGCAAGTCCGAGTGCACCCTCCAAGAAGAAACAAAAAAAATGCTAGGCAAGTAGATGGGTAGGTAGATGGGGTTGCAGAAGTGGTATTCCTTTCAAGCTGAATCTTGCTAGTAAATACATGGAAAGCAACACGATGAAGCATGTCTAACTTCCCTTTTTTCCTTATTTATCACTCATTACTAACATCCCTTCACCAGTTGTGTCTATGAAAGAATTCAAGGTTTCATGTTGGTCCTTGTTTCCTTTAAAGAGCCACATTTTCTTGTGCAAAATTCTTTTCATTTTGATCTACTCCCTAAGCTAAGTTGTTTTCAAATAAACTTAGTAATATCACTCCTCATTCACCTTCTCCCTCCATATTAACCTTTAACTTCTATTATCTAACTCCCTATGTCACCTTTTCCCTACTATTATAACACCATGGTGTATAAACCCTAAGCATTCTATAAATATCCCCCCCTTGGCATTATAGCCATATGATTCACCACTAGGGAATCAAATTGACATCTGGTCAGTTTGAGAACCCAAGCCCAACCTCTTTTCCTCCTTCAGAACTCATCTACCTAGTCAATCCATCATTTTGCCTATAAACCTTGGAAAAAACCCATCTACACCCTTTAACCCGCTCAAAAGGCAAAAATACCTTGAAAACCCACTTTTTCTGCCTTATCCTAAGTTTGGGGCCTTTGTGCGCTTTATACATGAAAAAACCCATTTATCCAAAGTTTTGAGGCATATGCGATTTTGCAAAGAAATTTATTAAAAAAACTATTATTTTCGCCTTATCCTAAAGTTTTGAACTATGCGGGAATTTACAAAGAAATACGCACAAAAACCATGCAAACCCGATAATATTTACAAGGGTCCCGCCGGGCACAAATCCCATGAAAAATAATATTTTAATGCCCGCCCGACGCCGTATCATCCGCATAGTTCATCGGCCCGTCGACCGTCCGATCGGGCGCTTTTCATCCGACGGTTGACCTGGATATCGGACCGGCCCCGACGTCCGAAAGATATCGTCCGATATCTGTCAGAGGGTGACGTCAGGCCTCGGCCACGCGTTGCTCCCATAGCGTATCAGAGCCCCCTCTGACATATTCCTTTCCGTAGCATAAGCGGTGCGATATAATACCGTTTGTGGTTTTCCGGTTTTCCACTAAACCACCTGCCAACGTCATCACCGCGTCCGCGCCCTCGTCCACCATTGCTCCACCTATCTGCCACCTCACCGCCCCCGTGGACCACTCATAAGCCGCCACGTCACTTGATGACGTCATGTTGACGTCATCCGAAAAAGGCGCGAATGTCCCAAAAATCCACATTTTTGCCAATTTTTCGCCTTTTTTGCACTTTTTGCAAAAACTTCTGTTGCGCCTTCTGCATGCATTTTACGTCCAAATTTGCACCAACCTGCTCAAATCGACCTGGAGACCTGTGGCGCGCCTACCCACCTGCATTTGTGACCCGGATTGTCGAGTTTACCAGGTATTTATCCTTGCAAGTCTTCTCTAAGCATGGTTTTGTCTACAATAGCTGAGAACTCTCTTAAAAACACTGAAAAACGCATAATTCACCGGCAAAATTCCCTACACTCAGTTCCCATTGGAAATTGAACGGTCGAAATTCACTAGCTGAGCCTGTTTAAACAAAACTTTCATTAAAACCTGCATTCTATTCGCGCAGTCGTGAACAGGAAACCCGGAACTTACACCCAATTATTGAGAAAGGTCTGTTAAAGACAAGTATTTGCCTTCTCAGGTGACTGTGTGCAGTATTTCAATTACTGCAAGTTCACCCTATCGTCCTCTGTTTCTAAATTCACCTCTTCTTCCAAGAGAAACCTTTTTCTGTTGCCTAGCCAAGTAACACTAATTCGCATACAAAACAGAGTTCTGAAGTAGCCATGGAGACTCCAGTAGCACCTGTGGCCCTCAATATTTCCTCTTTAAATTCCCCTCAGAGAGAACTAGAGTGGCAAGCTTTAGCAGACCTGGATTACCAAATTGCAGAAGATTTTCTATCACAAAGCAAATTCCATCTACACCTGCTAAATGAACTGAAGGCCAAACATGTAGATGGAACGGATATATTGGGCATTTGGGATTCCTTCCTCCCAATCTTCAAGCTGTCTCAGGTCAACCAATTCCCTGACCTAATTCATCTATGTGTTGTATGTTATGATCCCACTCAGAGAGCTGTGCTTGACCCTTCAGGCTCAGTTGTGTTCTACATCACCCCTGAGGCCATCAGAGAGATGCTGCAGTTTAAGACTGAGAAGAAATTGGTCCCCCTATCTTTGTTTGATCTGATCAACCAAGGAGCCAAGATGTTGACAGATGCTCAGATCACAAAGCTGAACCAATTGTTTATTAACTCTGATACTGTGCAATACCCTCCTATTTTTCATGGCTACCTCAACCCATTGGGCAGGGACCTTGTAGATATGATCATTCCCATTATGGGCTATAACTCAATTGAGTATCTTGATGAGACTGTATTAGTGATGATGCTCATGTTTTCCCCTGGAAAAGCTCCAATCTGCTATGACTATGCCACCTACATATCAGACAAGATGCATGAGTAGTTTATGAACCTATCAAGAGAAAAGGTGTTCAAATACACCTCCTACATCTACCACTTAATTTTATACTATCAGCATGAGAAATTTTCCTTCATTGTGAAAAGAGTGGATGCACAAGGTAATCCAAGGTCAGTAGTGTACTGGAGCTCAGTCTTGCACTGCAGAACTCATTCTCCATACACTTACTATGAGTTTATAGACCTCTTCACCCACCCAGCCATGTCTTTGTTCATGAGCTCGCCTCCTCCAAGACTGACAGATGAGATGCAGAGAATCCTTCAGTTGTCCAAAGTGTACAGCATTGGGGATTGGTATTTTTACCAAAACTACACTGTTATCAGAATATATGGTTGTGAGTTACCCCCATACAGACTGCCCAAGTATGTGCCCATGAGACTATTTGCCCTTGAATACATCAGGCAATTTGGGAATGTTGATATGATACACTTCTCAGGCAAGGGAAAGAAGGCACAGCTGAAAGTGAAAAATCAATTGGGCCACCTTGTTTTGAACAAAAGGGAGGAAGGTTGGAAAGAATCTGATAGAAAGCTAGAAGGCCTTGGCCTAAAGACCAGTTTCCTCTGGAAACCCTATGACCCCAATCACTCCATATCATTAAGAAGGGTCAAATATAGGCTCTCTAGTTATGACCATGTATGGTTGCCTCACATTGAAAAATATGCAAATCAACCAAAATGGAAAAGAGGCACACTAGAGGAACCTATCACACAAGAAGAATTGAATGAGAGAGCAAGAAGAAATCTACTTAAGATGGCTGACTTGGAACTTCCTGCACAGGTATTCTCTCTGCCAAAGCCTCAAATAGGAGCAACTGCCTCATCCTCCATAGCACATCAGGAGGCAGTCAAAACTACAAATCAAGCTCCCAGCAAAGGCAAGGAAAAAGAGATGGAGCAAGAACAGGTACAGCAAGCACAGGTTCAGCAACAACAACAGGGACATCAGCCAGAAAAGGGGCAGCTAGGGCAAGAAGAACAAACAGCAGAGGCCCCAATGGTCACAGAGCAGCAGCCAGCACAAATGGCGCCTCCCAGGCAAGAATCAAGAATTGATACTTCAGTCCTCCAAACCCCACAAAGAGAGGACATAAGCAGGAAAAGGGACAGAGAGACTCCCCTTACCTCAACAACTCAAGGGGAGAAGAGGCAAAGGTTAAACCCTTTTTCAGAAGAAGAAATGCCAATAGGGCAGACTTCAGGTATAGGCCTGCCCAGCATGGAGGCCTCAGCCAGTTCCTTCCAGCAAGAGCAAGAGAGGGCAACAGGAGGAGAAGTTAGCTCCTCAAGCCAGCAGAGGGAAGGTGAAAAGAGCATCAAGCAGCAGTTCAAGGATATCAAAAAGAGAAATGAACCCATAAAGCTGCAATTGTATAATCATTTATTGAAAATGGCTCCCACTAACTAGCAAAGACTCATGTATGCCTATGATATACATGAGGGCAAAATGATCATGAGCCATTTCACACCAGCCGTGCAGCAACCACAATCAGCTGCCGATTATATTAGGACCAACCTTGAGGTCCTGGCCAAGGACATTCACCCAATGGATCAGATCGAATTACACAAACAAACGGGTGAGATGGTGTATGCCTCCTTGGCAGACAAAACATTGGTGAACTACAGGTACCACTGCACAACTTGAGTTGGAAAGGGCATCCTCTCAAGCAAAGGACAACAGGATCAAAGCTCTGGAGGACATCATAATAGAGCTTGGGCATGATCCTAAGGGTGTCAAAGCAGTACAGGAGCTTCTGAAACTAAGGGATGCTGATATGACAGCATTAAAGAAGATGATCAAAATCCCAGCAACTCTTCATCCCCAAACTGAAGAGGTTGCCCAGCTTAGACAAGACAAGGATGCAGCAGCTATGCTGGTAACATTATACAAACAGCTCATCCAGACACAAGAGAAGCTGGAGGAATCAGAGGCTGCCCTTCAGGCAGCATTGCAGCAAAAGGAGGCAGGACAAACTTCACAACCTCCTCCAGAAACAATTAATCTGGAGGAAGCTCCTCAAACCATTGCCCCTCCCAGTCAGCGGACACAGCAAGCAGCACCCTCCACCTCAGCACCAACAACAGAGCAGGCTGAAAGCCTTGATATGCAAAAGCTGAGAAATGAGATTCAAGCATTGGAGACCCAAATGTCAGAGTTGAATCAAGCCAAAGAAACTCTGGCTAAGATCAATGAGAAATATGATAAATCCAAGCAAAATGTAGCAAAAAGAGAAAGAGAGGTAAAAGCTCTCAAAAAAGAGAATAAATGAACTAGAAAAGGAGCTCACACTGGACAAGGTAACAGCTGAGCTCAAAAGGATCCTATGGGCCAATATTGGCCAATCCATCACAGACCAGTGGGAATACATAGAGGCCATTCATGAGCAAATAGGGCTCATTGGAAAAGCACACAGGGAAATCCAAAGGGCAAGGGCATCTCTAGGCAGCATGCCTGAGATTGCCACCAGAATGATAAATGTGCTTAACTATAGGACAAGCTCTCAGCTGATTAAAATGGGAATTGCCAACAGGACTGAGACCATTTCAATGGTCAAAAGGGTCCTGACACTAAGAAACCTGGTACAGACCTTAGAAAGAAGAAGCCAGGATATGCAGGCAGACATCAATAAGTTCCAGAACAAGTTCATGGCATTGCAAAACAGAGGTCTTCCTGGCTTGTTGGACCCCTTAGGAAGGCTACTTTCACATGAAAAATATGCCAAGAGGGTCAACACTTTTGCTACTAATCAGATTGTAGAAACAGCCAGCACATCAGGAGAAACAGGGCCAGCATCAGGACAGACCCTTTTCAACAGGGTGGAGAGCTTATTCTTCATTATGAATAAAATTACTCAGTTGTTTGATGAGCCTCCCAATTTTTATAAGTATACAGAGGCAGATGAAACCATGGGGTCAATTTTGAGGCATCAATTGCCTACACAGGAAGTCTGGAATAGTTTGATACAATTACTGCTAAACCAAAGCCAGTAATTATGTTTTTTCCTTTTGAACTATTTAAATTGTCATGCACAGGAAAATAAGGATATATCAGCATGTATGCAGAGAGAGGCTGAGCCAACTCAGCACAACAATTCGGCCACCACAGCAGCACTGGCAGTCACAGGTGACAGGGCCGAAAAGCTACAAGAGGACAGAGCTGCACAGACACGTCATTCAGTAGTTATAACAAAGCATTAAACTGACTCAGTGAGCTCCAAAGATCGAAATTTTCTGACAGGAGTAAAAAGCATTTATGTTGTATTAAAGGTTGTAATAACTTCTTATCTACTATTTCTGTACGAGTTAAAGAAGATATTTTATCTCTCAGATGACTCAATGCCTGAGATATTTTGTATGAAACACTTCTATATATTCCCCCTCACATAAGTTAGCAGGGGTTGGACATTGGATGTCGGAGATTGTTCATATCTATTCTATTGTTCTTTACTGTAAACTCTCAGAGAAGTAATACAAATGATGATGGAATTTCCAAAGCTCTGTGTTGCTTGATGCATTGTGGTGTTTAGCTGAAAGTTACAGGATTCCTGCGTATTTCATGGCACAATAAGTTTTTCTTATAACTCTTTGTTATGTGTTTTATTATCTTTTATATCCCTTTCAATGTTTCCTGTATCTCACAGTGAATAGCAAGGAAGAAGAATAGTTCCAAGATTTAATCACAGATTACCCTTAACTCAATCTAAGCTATTTTGAATGTTTTCTTCAGTTATAGTAATAAAGGTGTAATTCTTAACTACTACCCTTTCACACTATATCTTTCACAGTGATTATTGTTTCAGGAATTCAAGTTTGCTCCTGAGGACTATATCTCTTTCTCTCAACCCAGCTTAGTGGAAAATTCTTAATTGCTTTTCACTGGTTGTTTACATTCCACCATCACAAATTTAAGTTGTTTCATGAAGTATATAAACGGCCCTGTAACTCTAGCTACTCGAACTCAAGATTTCAAGAAACCATTAGCCACAAACTCCATTGCCCAATGGACTAACATTATCTGCAGAACTCCACCTTAAGTACAGAAAGACATCCTTCCAACCAAACATAAACCAAAACCCTTATTTCATAACTAGCCTAATATCTCCACAGAACAGAGACAAACCTTAAAGAGAGAGCCCTCTCTGATTACAGCGGGGCTAGAAGATGTAATCCAAAGATTGGTTAGTGGTTACCCCAGCCGTATTCCCTTGGGAGTCAAAGGGAACAACCTGGGTGTTAACACTATGTACATGAAAATGAATTTATAAAGATGAGTATGGGAATTCCCGACTCAGCCAGGCCATGAAAAATATTATGAAGATAATGTATTGTATTTTATCTTATTACAGGTTGCCTTCCAGCTTGAAAAACTTCGGATCCTCATGATAAAGCATTTGACCCGACATCAAAAGATTAACGACCTCATGCTTTAGGGGGAAACTGTTATAGACATTTTTGGGCACTGCAACCCCAATCAAACATGTCCATAAACCAAGGGCTCCTAAGTCCCTAAAAGTGTTGTTCCATCCCCTAAAAGAACAAGGCTAGCTGATTACATCATCTCCCAAAAGTTCTCCATGAAAAACTACTCAGAACTGGTCAAAACTGGACCATCTCACCTGCTCCATGGTCAAAGTTTGATGCATCCCACTTAAATGCAAATGGGAGGTGCGATGCATACTGAAAAGCCCTTCTATGGGGTGCAATGGGCGAGACTGGACAAATGGCAGAGGCAGTGTGCGAGGTGGATGATCATGGAATCTTCCAGAAACTTCTCCTGTGACACTTGCCTCTCTAAATTCGCCCAAGGATGAGTAAGAGATCATCATTCTCCAAGTGGAATCAAGAACTATCAGAGAGAAGACACTAACCAGATCCCAGAAGCTGACTCACCCTCCTTGCAAACATCTATATATGGATCCCTCATCCCAGAGATCCAGGAGGCTAGAATTTTGTATCTTGTAAGGAAGTGTTGTTGGTTTCTTGTTGCAACATCATAGTGTTGGGTGATCTAAGCTTTTCATGAGGTGAAGAAGGGCTTCTTGCTGAGAGGATGACGCTGGGTCAGAACAATTGGTTGTAATCCTCTTTGCTCATTCTTGATATTAATAAAGCTATTCAAGTTTTCCTCCACATTCTTGTATGTTTGATGATATATGCTTTTGTGTGGTCAATATACATTTGGTCCTATATTGTTTATGGTTGTAGATTTTGTTCTTCGATAGTATTATGCTACTTTTATTCCACAGGTAATCTTTGAAGTTGTGTTGATGAGAGAGAAGCGATAAGGATCTGTCAGAAGAAGGGAGAGGAACTGAGCAAGGAACCAAGCGCAAGACAAAGGTTGGTGTCCTTCATTCCCCTCTTATCTACTTCTCATAAAGGAAAACGAAAGTGGTTTTAGTTTGTTTGTTTCTAAGATAGCTACCCGTCTTAGTGGGACTAGCAGCTCTGCATAGACACTAGATTTCCTGATAACAGACATAGAATCTACGGTCCTCCGGATTCACCTCAAATGTACCTGAAAAGATGTCATTGATGTCCTACCATTTCATCTTCATCTCGTTGTCTATGAACAACTTAGTGTCTTCATAGATGGGAAAGCTCATCGACACTTGCTTGACCACATCTCTAGTTGTGCTCTCAACAGTGTCCTTTGACCCTACTCTCTTGGAAGCCATTGTACCTATATTGCTGAGAGATAGATGAACACCTGCAATACCTATAGATGGAGAAACACTCATGGAAATTACAATGTCAATTGAAAACTAAAATCAACTTAAGGACTAACATGCAACACACCTGGGTGACTGACTGGAAGATTTGCACAATTTTCACTGGGAGGCTGGGAGACTGACTGCAAAAACTATGCAGAACATAGTCCAGACTATCCAGGAGGTGAATCACTACTGAAAATCTATAGAGCACAGTCAATTTTGGCCTATTGAGAACTGCACAATGCACAGTTTCAGTGAGCATGATTGCAACCTGATAAAACTGCATGGCACAATTTTGGGGGCCAACTAAGGCACTCCCTCTCAAAATTACATAGAGAAAGCCTAGGAGGTTAGTGTGACGCAAGATCTGCATAATTTATGGGAGAAATGTAGAGCCTTCCATCCTAGAAATGTGCAGTGCAAGCCGGGCAAGGCAAGGTCAGGGGCCAAGGCAGCCCAGACCTACTGACGGGCAATTGAAAATAGTAAAGACTGAATCCATGTGTGAAACTAGGTGCAGACATGATTTAATGAACATGCATGAAATCAACAAGTGCATGATTCAGTAAACGGGAAAACAATTACATGTGTGAAGTGAGTTGCGACAACGACGACCATTAGTGAAAAAAAAATGTCATGCATGCGATAGCAAGGAGATGTAAGGAAAACATGAAATAGTGTTCTACATTCTAACATGTATTAAAAATACAAAAAGCGCTCAACAAAAAAAAGAAAACAACACTCACACAAATCGAAATACAAAAGGCGACATAAAAGCAGCAAAAGACATGAAAAGTGGACTTACTTGGAAAAAGTTGAACTGAGTGTGCCAAAGGTTCCTAGATGTGATGGGGAATGCCAGAGCTCCAAGATTGAAGTGAGGAATAAGCTCTGAAGCATAGAATAAATATTTTTGATAATATTGAGGCTTATGATGTTCATGCCACAAATCTAGTAAAAAGTGACACTTGGCAGGAGGCTTCTAAAACGACTTTTGGATGTAACCCCTAGCTGCTAAAAAGGGATCCCTAAAATATAGGGATTCTTTTTTGCTTTTTCTTTTTTCCTTTTCGGGAAAAATAATCCCATGCATGAAAAGAAACATTGCTCAGTCCTGGATGGAACTAGTCAACTTGGGAGCACATGCAAGAGACTCCAAGACTTGGAGTGACTTCTGTGTAGTTTCTGAGTAGAGTGGCTTTGGCTGCTCCTCAGGCTCTGTGCGATTTCTGGACTGAAGCCAAGGCTATCAGCCAGATCTACGTAGATTTTGAGAGAAAGCCCAATGGTGGATTGCTCTGTGTAATTTTCAAAGGGAAGGTAGTCTACTTTCTTTTCACATTTCTGGAGAGCAATAAGCTACCTTAATGCTCTACATAATTTTGGAGATAAATGCTAGTTGCCCTCTAGTTTTGTACAGTTTAGCAAGTGAGCACAAGAGCCAGTCAATGACCAAGTCATGGGATGTCAGCTTGTGGGTGAAAGGAAAACATGCTAGCAAACACAAGCTGATGAGCCACAGAAACTCAACAAAATCATAAGTACTTGTCAGTGCAAGACATGGTACTGAGGATGGTTGGTAGGGAGGCTCCAAAACAAATCTAAGGAAAAATTTTGGAGGATGGTTGTATATTCTACAACATACTTGTAAAAGAAATACTAATTCACCCCCCTCTTAGTGTTCCCAACAAGTAGTATCAGAGCAGAGGTCATGAGTTCGGTACACACCCGACTCGCGTTGGGGGGGGGAGATTGTTGGACATTGGATAAACCAACACTCCCCATGTGTTTCACAAAATGGAGTAACCGCCTCTCATGGATCCTTATTTTTGGTGATATGATCGTTGACTAACACCTGTGGTTTTTGGTCTAACGTAAATCGTGATTCCCAACATCCTCACTAATCACTATATAGCATAACTTTCATCTACGATTTAATTATGTTGAGCATGGGATGGGCTAGTAAATATATTCTGGGAATACCTAGCAAAGGGTCCCTGAGGCTATGGTCACATCCTTAGCGGATGGTTTAGCCTTGGTGCTGAGATCAAACCACGTGAGCTTGGTTTTCTTTGCATAAGAATCTGTTAACAATGGCCTATGGAGCTCAACCTTGTATGTTGGTAAGACAATAAGCAACCCATGAGGTGAATGTGATCTTATGGGCGCTGCTCATCTTCGTGACATGGTTTCTTATCAAAAGGGTTTAGTGACTCGAGAGGTTCTGTATGCAAGGGAGCAGGTTACTGATGCCTCCGTTAACTACCTTTATGCATAGGACCCTATCTGTTTCGAACCATGGCACACTTCATAAATTTATTGGTAAATTCTTCCACTACTGAGAAATAAACGACATTGCTATAGAGTTCAGAAGGTGAAACCGAGAGTTACGAGTGAGGTATACTTTCAGAGATGAGTTGCAACATGATATTCACCTTGAAAAGTGAGAGGATTGGGAGGCCCATTTAAAATAAATTGAGAAACCCAACACCTTAAAGTCAATCCACAAATTAGTCAAATTTTTTATTTAATATAAAATCGCATGTATTCAATAAAATGTGTAATGTAAATAATTCTAAAGCATATATATATATATATTATATATATATATATATATACATATCTATATTATTTTTTCATTTATTTTAATGTTTTAAATATATTTTTAAGAGGGAAGGAACTTACAACCTTTTAATGTTATCTTTGATCATCAATACTTGGCATTGCAACATGCCATCATTGGTGACTACGAAATCAGATGAATAAATTAAATAGTTCCATTAATATAATTTTTTCCAAAGTATTTCTCGTGTGTAATTCATTGAAAGAGAAAAGGCATGGTCTTCATTTACCAAGGTGAAATTTACAGAGCATAGATATGTCCATCCCAATGCATGAGAAACCACTTATCCCACAAAGGGCACAAAAACACCAACTATCCACAACTCTAGGACACCATAACCAAAAGCTAATGGAAATCACCAAGAGACAACCATAATTTCATAATATCTTAGAAACCAAACATCCAACAAATTTTGAAGTGTTGAGAAAAACCAAACACCCAACCTTTTTTTGAATCGTCACCGCATAAAGATGACAATGCAACAAATGTCTATTGAGATTTTATTCACCAAATAGGAGTTCGAATAAAGAACCACCAATAAAAGGGAAGTCCTTGCCAAAAATAATTTCAACCTTAGTACTCCTATAGAGAAATTTTACAAATCTAGCTTTGATACCGTGTAGATTTTCTTGTAGATTCACCAACTCAGGTAATTTCCTAAAACCAAGACAAGAATCTACTCCACTCTTTATAGCAGAAGCCCATAAAGATCGATAAAAAAAATAATCAACAAGAGGAAGATAATCAATGGAATATAACACAATATGTATTTGGGGAAAGCCACAACTCAAAACCACTACTATCTATTTGCAATAATTTGAAATCCAAGATGAGAATACAATGCTTGTTCTAACAAGAACAATCCCTGCACAAGTATAATCAACTCTAAGCTCATAAGATAGCTCAAGTCAAATCCTTAGCCTTTTAGGTTTCTCTCCAATCCCTTATTTCCTTGCCCAATTCCTAGGATGCATAGCCTGTATTTAGATGGAATTCATGCATCCAAAACTGCACAATCCTAATTACGTCCTCTTCCCCAATTGCATGCATGATATTTACAACTTAGTAAATCATACAACTGATAATACATTGTCCTTGCATGCTAGTCTCAATTGGGTCTTTCTCAGAACTGACATGCATGAGTTTCCAATTAGTGAATCTTGAGTTATTTGGAGTAGCACTTGTGGATGCACCAGTGCACTAACTGATTGCTAATCCTCTTCTAGTTCAACAAACTATTAGAACTAGTTTAACTGAATATAAGTTAGTAAACTGAGTTATCTAATTACAACTCAATCTAAATTCATATTGGACCCCTATAATTTAGGGATAACACTTACATTACTTCTAAAAGACTTCCAAATCAAAATTCTTAAGTTAACTAAGTCAACTTAACTTAGTTAACTATTACAAGTTGCTATGAGAAAAGAAATACAATTTTAATTCATAATTTATTCGAGGACAAATTAACTTGGAATTTATGGATTCCATTTTAACATTTCTTGTTGCTATTTTCAACACTTCCTCTCAACAAGAAACGAAATCGACTCTTTCTCAATCTTGAACCTTTGGAATGTTCTGCATGCAACACTTCTCTCTAGTTTTTTTGCTACAACAACTCCTAAAACTGAACAAACATCGAACCTAAATCAGTATGATGCATCTGTCATCAAATTCTCTGACTGCTACTTCCTTTGTCAACTAAAAACTCTCTACTTCTGTTGACTCTGCCTTTCTACACCGTTGTCAACCATTCTCCGTGCTCTTCAGTATTTCACTACTCTAGCCTCCTTCACGTTGATCTCTAACTGCATCAACCACCACTTATTCCTCCTACTACTATGTACTTTTGGATCATGTAGCAAGGTACGATCCATGATACAAAACCTCTCAATGGACCCTGCCAAATTTCAGCCTTCTTATGACTATCAATTCACATCACCCCACCTCACACCTAGAGGTATGGTTGCATGTGCTGCCTCTGCCCACTTGGCTCGAAATTTCTACCTACTGAAGGTCTCTAGATGAGTGGATGTCTCCACTCAGTCTCCTATCTACTTCTCTAATTGCGGTTGCTCCACAATTGTCTAAGGCTTCTTCTGAGACTGCTTCTTCTCTACTGGATTGGATCTCTCCACTCGATCTCCTCTCAGATTCTCCAATTGTGGTTGCTCCAAAATTTACTGAAGTTGCTTTTGAGGCTTCCTCTAGGGCTACATATTGAGAGGTAATTTACTCTCCCTCTCAACCATCAAATCTCTAACCTTTGCCTTTCTCCTCAAGGCTTTGCATGCATATTGTGCCTCAAGAGAATATAGGTTCTTGAACCATTCACCGATATGTTTCACCTGTCCCATGGCGACGTGTCTAAGGAAAACCTTTCCCTTACTAAAAATCACATCATAGCCATGGTCTTCCAATATCATGACTGAAACAAGATTTTTCTTTAATCCTGGAACATACATCACATATGTGATCCTGAGAGGCGATCTAGACTCCCTCTAAAAGGTAACCATACCTATCCTAGTATCTCTATACCTCCTCTCATCTCCAAACTCTATGCTCTGCTTGAGGTCTTTCTCCTCAAAAGCACTAAACAGAAATATGTTTCCTGTCATATGGAATGAGGAACCATTGTCAAGATACCACAGACCTCCCATGAGATTATTATTCATGCATGCAATGAGAGTGAAATCAAGTTTGAATTGTGAAGCTAGAGCATCATCTACTGCAACTACTATAGGCTCCTTCATGTTTTCTTTCTTTTTTGGGAAATTTGTGGCATAGTGCCCATGCTCATGATAGTGAAAACACTTGACTTTCAACAAGTCCATCTTCTTGCCACCCACCTCACCTTGGGAGTTATTTCCCTTGGCCTTCTTTGCCTTACTCGCTAAGGAAAAAACCTCTTCCACTTCCTTGGAAGAGATCCCATCTTTGGTGTTCCGTTGAAACTCCTCTTGTACCAAATCTAATCACAGTCATTCATAATCTAGCAGTTTCTCCCACCCATTGAAAAATTCCTGATAACTATGCCAACTCTTGGAAAGTGCTAGAAGATCTAGGCTCACCATATCATCTCATCCTTGACAATAGTGAATCCAACACTTCCAAGATCATCTCGACAATGAGTGAACTCGGTCAATTAATTTGGAATTGAGTCACTTGCATCCATCTTGATTTTTCGAAGTTTGTCCTTCAGTGCCAACTTCGTATGGTCATTGTTGCTCTAGAAAAGGTTTGTCAATGCTTTCCACATAACATATGGAGTACGAAGTCTCCTTCTGATGAAGACTCGAGACAATGTGGTCTTGACCTCCCTTAAGGATTATCTGCCTGGCCCTTGCCACACACTTCTTCCATTTGGCTAGATCTTTTACATCTGATGCTAGTGGCTTAGGAATGTCTTAATCAATCAATCCCTTCAAGACATTATCCTCCAACATGGCCTCCATCCTTTCCTTCCAGGCTATGTAATTCGAGCTGTCATCCAAGGCATCCTCGAGCCACAAACCACAGAACACCATATGCCAATACTGTGTTAGGCCCCTATAATACTAGTGATTCCCCCATTAATATTATCACTGTATTCCTTATTGTTATTATTGTGCCCCTATTGTCACCATATTTTTATTAGTATGCCCCATAGAAACCCATTATTGATATTTTTGTGCCCTTATGTTATTACTGTTATGTCGTCTTGATTATATTATGACCCCTTAGACTCCTATATATAGAAGGGAGGTTTATTCATTTGTATCATCCAAGAATTGTTGACTTTTTTAATGTAAAGGAGGTTTCCCCCTTGAAGAGGATGAATTCTAAGGCATTGATCTATCTTTTCTATCTTTTTATGAGCTAGTTTCCTAACATTTGGTACAGAGCTTTGGACTCTAGGGTTTCGATGCTCCAAACAGGTCATCGTTGCATTTTCTCTATAGTGTTTTTTCTATGGCGTCTCAAAATCTAAAACAAAAACCCATTTGAGCTGAAATCGTTCCTAATTTCGAGTCTGAATTTTTGATCTTTTCTCGTTATATTTGTGGAGATATGATCTGAGGAAGTTAGGGTTTGTGTAGACTCTCGAATTACATTCCAAACAAGTGACTTGGGGAAAATCATCATAACATTTGTTTTGAGAATCAAATTGAAATTTCATAAGAAGTTTAAGAAAGAGGACGACCCATAGTTTTATGTGTATCAGTTTGAGGTACTAAGGTCGAAACAATGACACATGGCACATCATACAAGTTCGCTATACTGAACTAGTTTATAATAAGGTCACTGTGGGAGAATTGGAATCAGTCTTCCTTCGAGAATCCAATATTGATCAGACTTATGGGGTTGGAAAGATGACTCAAAGGGCACTGTAGGAAGATATTTCAGATATTTGAGATTCGCAATTACCGAGATACAATAGATTCAATATCAAGCTCTTACAAAGTGAAAAAGAAAAGGTGTGTAGTTCTTTTAAAATTTTGCGTAAGATTTGTTTGGAAAAATAGTTGAAAAAATTCAAAGGGAATAGTGAAGAATTATTAGCATTAATTAATGCCCAAAAGAAGAAAAATGGAAACTTCTAGTAAGCAACCTGAAAGCTCTAGCATGACTCATGAAGAAGAGGAAGAAATTCAACATGATATATCAAAATTACAAGACCAAGTACAACAAATTTCATTCTCACTAAAGGTAAATGAAGTCGAGATGAATGATGTGGAAGCTAATATGAATGGCATGCAAGTTAATATGGAAACTAAGATGGATGGCATGGAAGCTAAGATGAATTTCATGGATGCTAAGATGAATGGCATGGATGATAAGATGGAAAAATTGAAGATAAATTTGAATAAGTTGCTACAAGAAATGGTCACTAATGGTGAAACGGTAGTAAAGGAAACTCATGATGGGAGCAAAAGAAATGTTAATCATGATGTCATAGACCCTAATGTTGGATTGAAGACCCACCATGTTCCAAAAATATATATGAGGAATTTTGATGGCAAGGATCCCGGAACATGGATACTACCGATGGAGCAATTTTTTGATCTCCATAATGTGAAAAACACACAAGAGGTATCTATTGCAACTTTATATTTGGAACCAAATCATTTTGTATGGTATCAATGGCTTTGCTCTCATAAAAAAATTGTCACTTGGGCAAATTTTACGGAAGAAAATATAGCACATTATGAGGATACAAAAAGAAACACCTTTTTTGGCCAATTGATAAATCTCAAACAAAATGGTTCAATGATGGAGCACATTGAGGACTTCCAAAAATTGAACATAAGGGTAAAATATATTCTAGAGGAGTATAGTATTGATGTGTTCATAGGGACTTTAAAGGGTAATATCCAACATGAGGTTCGCCTTTGGGAACCTGATTCATTAGAGAAGGCGTTCAGGTTAGCAAGAAAAATGGAAAGCAAAATTATGGCAACCAAGAAGCATACCAGTCACAACTATAAAGACGAAGGTGTTGTTGCCCCTAGTCTTCCACAACCTATAAGGTTGACACCACAACAATTGGAAGAAAAAAGAGCAAAAGGGCTTTGTTACAGTTGTGATAGCAAATACACTAAAGGTCATAAGTGTGCTGAGAAGAAATTATTCTACATAGATTGTGAAGAGGAAGAAGAAAAGGAGCAGGAAATGTCAAAAGAAGAGGATATACTCCAGGAACAAAGCCTATATGA
>APFE030417175.1:32545-46278 GCA_000404065.3 Pinus taeda
ATAAATTTCTCTGGAAAGTGCCATAATATCAAGCTATCCATGGGAGAATATGTATTGAATAGCCCAACGCTTTCCATTCCAATGGGTGGTGCTGATGTTGTACTAGGAGTCCAATGGCTATGATCCTTGGGTACAATAGCTTTTAATTTTCAAGAACTTTTCATGAAATTTTGTGTGGAAGGAAAGGAAGCTGAATTAAGGGGTATTGCAAGGAAACCAAGAAAGAAAATCAGCTCTAATGGTATGAAAAAGCTTCTAAAGAAGGAACAATGAAGCGTAATTGCACAATTATGTTCACTAGAGGTTCCCTCATCGAAATCATCTATTTCTCCAGATTTCCAAAAAGCCTTGGAAAATCATTCCAAGGTATTTGAGACTCCCAAAGGTATCCCACCTATTCGTGATCATGATCATGCTATTCATTTGATTCCAGAAAGTGTTCCTCCAAACATTAGGCCGTACAAATATCCCTATGCCCAAAAGAGTGAAAATGAACATATGGTTGCAGAAATGGTAGAGGCTAGAAAAATTCAACCAAGTCAAAGTTCTTTCTCTGCTACAATAGTATTGGTGCACAAGAAGGATGGATCATGGCACATGTGTCCAGATTATAGGGAGCTCAAAAAGCTCACTATTAAAGATAAATTTCCCATTCCTGTCATTGATTAATTATTAGATGAATTTCATGGATCAATTTACTTCACCAAGTTGGATCTTCGTTCAGAATATCATCAAATTAGAATGAAGACTGAAGACATTCCGAAAACAACATTTAGAACTCATGAGGTTCATTATGAATTTATAGTCATGCATTTTTTCCTTACCAATGCACCTTCTACTTTCATGGTTTGATGAATTCCATTTCAAACCCTTAGAAAATTTGTGTTAGTATTCTTTGATGATATAATAATCTGCAACAAGTCTTGGAAGGATCATGTTGAACATGTTGACAAGGTTCTCAAACTATTGGAGGAGAAACAATTATATGCAAAAATCTCCAAATGTTTCTTTGTAGTACGAGAGGCGGAATATTTGGGTCATATTGTATCTCATGAAGGTGTTAAGGTAGACCCCAACTCACTCAAATTCATTCTCCCCCTTTGACATCAAGGGAAAAGGGTTATGCTCCCCCTGAGTATATGTGGAATTCTCTGTTATGCTGTGCTGTCCAAGCTCCCCCTGATTGTAGGCAAGTTCTGCAAGAAGATGTTCTACAAGAAGAGACATGACATCGTACATCATAAATGACCTTCCTATCACCAAAGACTCATACATACATCCATCTCCCAACCAAGTGGGGATTGACTCATCTACCCAACCAAGTGGGGATACACCAAGAATTTACACATGATAAAAACAAGAACATTACTTCATCCATCCCAAGCAGAGTGGGGAAACCAGGATAGGCCATTACATGACCTTAATAAGAAAAGAAATACATGACATAGAGAAGAAATATCTACAACAAGATTATGACAACAACTATCATCAACAGCATCTTTCAATCATCATTCAGACCAGCAACCATGTTCTCCCTCTACACCTGTTCCACCTGAGATCAAAACAACTATGAATGTGAACCAAGATCTTCTAAGATAATACCAACAATGCATTATTAGAAGAATATATGCTCCCCCTGAACCTGTGCCAGATGGTCTCTGTCAGACCCATATCAGACTCCTTTCATCCTGAGCCTGGCCCACTGTTTGTCTTCAAACCAACATATACGCGACTATATCCACATATACCGGTGTATGTACATGCATCCTTCTCATGAAACTTGCGTACAACCAATTTTCTCTGAACTAGACAAGATTCAATAGCAAGATGCTGCATCAACTACCCCCAGCTTCTGTCTGAGGTATTCAAATGTCTCCCTAGGCAGTGGTTTGGTGAGTATATCAGCAACTTGTTCCTTAGAGGGAACATACTCCAATTTAAACTTTTGTTCAAGCACTTATTCCCAGAGAAAATGATACTTGATAGGTATGTGCTTAGTCTTTGAATGCATGAAGGGATTCTTTGAAATACTGATTGCACTTGTATTATCACATAAAATGGAGATAGGTGGAGTACAAGTGATTTGCATGTCTTGTAATGTTTGCATCATCTAAAGGAGTTGTGTGCAACAAGATGCAGTAGCTACATATTCTGGTTCAGTTGTAGATAATGAAATTGAACTCTGTCTCTTGTTGAACCAAGATACTAATCTAGGTCACATGAAGAATGCACCACCACTAGTTTTCTGTCATCCACGCTTCCTGCCCAGTCTGCATCTGTATATGCAATAAGTGTGAGATCTGTACCTCTGGGATCCCATAACCCATAGTTTTGAGATCCTTGTAGATACTTGAAAATTCTCTTGACTGCTTGAAGATGAGTTTCCTTTGGGTTTGCCTGAAATCTTCCAACTATTCCCACTGCATGCATAATGTCTGGTCGGGTACTTGTTAGATAGAGTAGACTACCAATCGTGGATCTATAGGTTGGTTGGTTTACTGATGTTGATTCATCATTTTCGCTAAGGCTGCATCCTGTTATCATAGCAGTACATACTATTTTCGAATCCTCCATCCCATATTTCTTTAAGATCTGCGTGAGATACCTGGTTTGTGATAGAAAGATACCATCTTTGTTTTGTTGGACATGTAAACCAAGAAAATATGTGAGCTCACCAAGCAGAGACATTTCAAATTCTTTTTACATCACCAAGTCAAAGTTTTGACTCATATCTTCTTCATTGCTACCAAAGATGATATCATCAACATACACAAGACATATTAGCAACTTATCGTTGTCAACCTTTATATATAGATTGCTATCTGTTGATCCTTTTGTAAAACCTTGTTGATGGAGGTATTTATCCAATCGATAATATCGAGCCCTTTGAGCCTGTTTAAGGCCATAGAGAGCCATTTTGAGTCTGCATACAAGCTTTGGATCATTTCCAAGGATAAACCCATCTGATTGCTCAATATAGACTTCTTCATCCAATTCCCCTTTCAAAAAGGCAGATTTCATGTCTATTTGAAATACTTTGCACTTCTGAAAGCTAGAAAGAGCAAGGAACATTCTTATAGCCTCTAGTCTAGCAACCGGTGAAAAAGTTTCTTCAAAGTTTATACCTTCTTGTTGAGCATACCCTTTACAAACAAGTCTGGCCTTGTTTCTAACCACATCTCCACTTTCATTCAGCTTTTTTTTGAATATCCATTTTGTCCCTATGACATTCTTATCATTTGGTCTAGGAACCAACTCCCAAGTGTGATTCTTTTCAATCTGCTCAAGTTCTTCCTCCATGGCCTTGACCCAGCATTCATATTTGCGTGCCTCTCTCACATTTTGTGGTTCAATGGAGGGGAGCAATGCTAGATATCTTGAAGCTTCTGAAATGGTTCTCCTTGTTTGTACACTTGCCTCTTTCTGCCCCAAAATTTGAGTTTTCAGATGATTCTTCTAAACATTACTTGGATGGAGTCTTTTCTTCTATCCTTATCTGTTTTCTGGTGCCTCATGGGTTTCTTCTTCATCATGAATCTGATTTGATGTTGAAGAATATTCCTCATCATCTTCGAAATCTTTAGATCTTACTTGTCTAGGAGTGTTTCCTTTTTCATCAACCACTACATCAATACTATCAACAATTTTTCCAACTCTTTTATTGTAAGACTTATATGCTTTGCTGTGGGGAGAATAACCAAGGAGAATGCCTTCATCTGCTCTAGGTTCAAACTTGCTAAGGTTTTCATCAGTCTTTTTGATGTAGCATTTGCTTCCAAAAATTTTGAAGTATTTTACCGTGGGAGTCTTACCATACCAAAGTTCATGAGGAGTCTGAGTGTTGTTTACCTGGACGTTAGTCTTGTTGAGAATAGTAACTGCAACAAATGCGGCTTCACCCCAGAAAGTTGCGGGAGTTCCAGACTCATCAAGCATAGCACGAGCCATTTGTTGAACCATTCTGTTCATCCTTTCCACTACTCCATTTTGCTAAGGGGTTCTTGCAGTAGAGAATTCCCTTCTGATTCCATGTTCTTCACAAAAATCGAAAAATTCATCCGAGGTAAATTCCCCTCCTTGATCAAACCTGAGACATTTGATTTTGCGATCTGATTCATTTTCAACCAAGGCTTTGAATGATTTGAACTTATCAAAAGCTTCATCTTTATGCTTCATAAGTCCTATCCAACACATCCTGGAAAAGTCGTCAATGAATATTATAAAATATTCTTCTCCTCGAGGTGACCTTTTCCTAGATGGACCACATACATCAGTATGGACAAGTTCAAGTGGCATGCTGGTTGATCCTTCTTTCTCAAGGAAATTTGTTCTGGTTTGCTTACTAAACTGACATGATTTGCATATAGTATTTCTTGGAATTCTGATGTCGGGGAGATCACAAACCGCCTGATATTTGCATGCTTTCCTTATTTGAGAGAAGCTTAGATGCCCCAATCTTTTGTGCCATAGCCAGTGTTCATCATTCTTGCTTAGATAGCATTGTTGTTGTCCTCCCTTGAGAATGTATAGATTATTTGGTGTTCTTATGCCTTTGACTGACACTTAACCGATTATGTTTTAAGCCATAAACATACATAACATTCCCAACTTTGACCCTTTCTTTCAGAAGAACATAACCTTTACCTTTTATGAGAGCAGGGGTGTCATTTCCAAATGAAACCTTCTTTTCCTTTTCTAAGGCATTATATGACTGAAGTTTCTCTTTATCACCTATCATATGTTTCGAGCATCCACTGTCAATGTACCACTGATTTTCCTGTCCTTCCGCATATAAGGCTATCCCACATCTTTTTGGTTTCAGTTCTTTCTTTCTCCATGTTTTGGGACTCAATGAAACTTGCTCCTTTTGAGTTGTTTGCCGAAACTTGCTCCTGCATTCAGAATATTCATGACCGAAGTTGTTACAAATAGAACATTCTACTTCATTCTCTAGAGTAGAAAAGTTATTGTAGGTCCTTTTCATGATCCCAATCATACTTCTTTGTTTTTGAGCTTCTTTAGTCATGATGATCTTGTATGCAACACATTGAGCAACTTTGCGACCAAAGTTATGACAAGAGAAACATTTTCCATTGAAGAAATTTTTGCGATTATCAAACCTACTAGCCAAATGATTGTAGTTTCCATTGACATCCATTCTTGAGGCAAATTGAGAATGATTTACCTAAGGTTGGTTGTAACTTCTGTTCATTCTTGAAGTAGATTGCCCCCAATTTACCTGGTAATCTTTGTTCATTCTTGAAGTAAATTGTCCATGATTTACTTGGTGATCTGCATTATGCTTTTGCTATCGACTATCAACTTGTTCACTTCTTCTTGCTGCATCAAGATAATTTTTTGTGGTGGATGGTTTCTGTGCTTGCTTCTGAGCTTGCGACGCTTCTTAAGTATATCCAAGACTTGTCCTGATTACAGGAGAATGCTCCACTTTGATAATCTCATCTAAAGTTTCAGATCCACTAGCAAATTTAAGATTAAGAGCTTTTGATTTTTCAATATCTTTTCTAAGTCCCACAATTTCATATTCTAACTTTTCATTGTGTTTTTCTCTTTCAGCAAGTTGGAATGTCAGAGTATCTATAATCATGTTCGTTTCTTCTAAGCAAATTTGGAGTTTATAGATTTCTTCATAAAGACCTTCTTCATCTATAGCATCCAAGAAATCATCATCTTCAAAAGCCATCAAAAGTCTATAATCATTACCTTGTTCATCTTCATCATTATTTGAAAGTCCATCGCTCTCTTCATGTGTGTAATAGCTCTTCTTACTTACATTTTATTTTCTATTCCATCTAACTGGTTCCTTACCTTTGTCAAGCTTATCTTTATGAGGACACTTGGTAGCATAGTGACCGACTCTTCCACAAGAAAAACATTTGAAAGGTAGCTTACCTCTGAATCTTCCAAAACCCCGTTGAAGGTTCTTGAAAAAAATTGATTCTTCTTCTTCTTCTGATATATGTCCTGAGTCATTGTAATCTCCTTTTCCTGAGGCTTTGAATGCGGCTTCTCTCTTGTCTAATGGTCCCCCTTTTCTCATTTCGTAAGCGGTTAGGATTCCATGAAGCTGTGACATGGTAAGGCTCTGTAGATTCTATTTTTCTTCTATGGCAGAAAATTTTGATTCAAACTTAGAGGACAAAGATCTTAGAACTTTTTCAACCAACACAACTTCTTGTATTTCTTCACCCAAATTTTTCATACAATTAACAATCTCATCTATACGTAGGAATTAGTTAGCCACACTTTCATCATTGTACATTCTGAGATATTCATATTGAATTCTGAGAGTTTGAAGTTTTGCTCGTTTTACCTGATCATATCCTTCATAGCTCAGAAAGATCTTGTCCCATATTTCTTTTGCGGTTTTGAGCTGCATAACCTTGACAAATTCTGATTGAGATAGACTCCCTAATAGAGTATTGACAGCCTTTGCATTTGTTTCATATTGTTTCTTACCAGTCGTATCTGTAGGAGTTGCTAAAGGAAATGTGTATCCTGTTTCCACGATATCCTAGACTTCTGTACCAAGAGATTGAAGATATGCAGTGATTCTTAACTTCCAATAGACAAAGTTTCTCCCATAAAAAATTGGTGGCCTGATCGATGCTTCTTTCTCGTAATTGCTCATGATGATTGATCTTCCTTCAAGCAATCAAGCTTCTTCTGAAGGACCTACTCTGATACCAATTGTTGGAAATAATATTGGGGGGGGGTGGGGGGGGTGAATCAGTATTATCAGATCAATTATTTTTCATTTCACAGTAAGATTTGTATACGCTACTTCAGTTAGTAAATACCACGTATGTATGCAACTTCTGTTAAGGAAACAAGCTTATATCAGCAAACTTGTAATTTAAGTTATTCTTCAGATGTTGATCATTAATCTGTGCATCAAACCATATAAACAGTAACCAGGAACAGTGAAACAGAATAGGCAATCACACATAAGAACACAAGATATAAGGTGGAAACCCAATGTGGGTGAAAACCACCTACTGCAATTCGTCTCTATCTTTCTTTAATTAGAAAATTCTTTTTACAATGTTTCTGTACTGGTGCAGTCCTTTACCAGTACGTAGGCTGCTACCTGCAGAGGGCTACAACCCTCTCTCGTTCTCCAGGATCTCCTGGAAGGGAGCTACAACCCCCTTAGCTCTTGTTCTAGCTGAAATAATAGTACGTAGGTGCTGACCTACAGAAGGCTACAACCTTCTCTTTTCTTCTAGGGACCACGTTTCATAAATTTTCAGACTGGATCCATGAATGATATTAATCAAGAATCAAGTATATCTTCATTAACCAATCTCTTTGTACAACCCAAAACTGAATCAAACAATTACTTCTCTATATGCTATACCCAAAAAATAGTAACTATAACCAGACACCAATACTAAACCTAGAACACTGCAGCAATAAACAGAAATAGCTAAAACATATTTCAAGAGATGTACACTACTTCACTGTGTACAACCTACGTGTATACACTTCTAAATCAAGCCCAACCTGCATATACGCAATTTACATTCACAGAACCAACGCATATACGTGCCTTTTCTTCGCTGAAACCTGCATACAGATCTATAAAAGATAGTTCACTCTTTCAAATATTCAGACATTAGTTATACCCAGATTTTCAAATTTATAGATCAAGTCATGCACCAAATATAACAGATCAAAAACACACAAATATACTACTATTCAAGACTTGAGTTTTTAACCCATCAATAAAAACTTATCCATCTCCTTGCGCTCAGGTTCCTCCTTGATTTAGATTCAGCTATGCACCATTAACCAATCACCAATATTCCAGATCTTTCTCTTTATTAGATATTCAATACTTTAGTCAATACCTTTGTCAAATGATCTCCTTCCCTTTTATAATCTTAGGCCTTTCTCAAACCATGGTCCAAAACCATTGAGAACCAATACTAGGGACCCAATACCTGGTTTCAACACTTTGGATGCAATACCAAGGACCAAAACCATAGGTTCAAATATGTCGGACTAAACACCATGGACCAACCATAAGTTTTCCCACATGTACGCGCTTTTCTGTGCATGAAAGTGTGTGTATACGCATACGCGACTTTCCATTAGCAATCCCGCGTGGATATGCGATCTGGTTAAGATGAACATGCATATATGTAGATTTCTTCCATTCTAAGAGCTTGAACTAAGATCTGCCATCTGAGTGAGTTTCCATCAAGGACAACAACTGTGCCATACTGCCAACCTATGTCATAATGCCAACAATTTCCCCCTTTGGACTTAATGGCAACCCCAAACCACTCAAAGTCATTCTCCCCCTTTGACATCAAGGGCAAAGGGTTATGCTCCCCCTGAGTATATGCTGAATTCTCTATTATGCTGTGCTGTCCAAGCTCCCCCTGACTGTAGGCAAGGTCTGCAAGAAGATGTTCTACAAGAAGAGACATGACATCGTACATCATAAATGACCTTCCTATCACCAAAGACTCATACATACATCCATCTCCCAACCAAGTGGGGATTGACTCATCTACCCAACCAAGTGGGGATACACCAAGAATTTACACATGATAAAAACAAGAACATTACTTCATCCATCCCAGGCATAGTGGGGAAACCAAGATAGGTCGTTACATGACCTTGATAAGAAAAGAAATACATGACATAGAGAAGAAATATCTAAAGCAAGATTATGACAACAAATATCATCATCATCATCTGTCAATCATCATTCAGACCAGCAACCATGTTCTCCCTCTACACCTGTTCCACCTGAGATCAAAACAACTATGAATGTGAACCAAGATCTTCTAAGATAATGCCAACAATGCATTATTATAAGAATATATGCTCCCCCTGAACCTGTGCCAGATGGTCTCTGTCAGACCCATATCAGACTCCTTTCATCCTGAGCCTAGCCCACTGTTTGTCTTCAAACCAACATATACGTGACTGTATCCTAATATACCAGCGTATGTATGCGGATCCTTCTCATGAAACTCGCGTACAACCAATTTTCTCTGAACCAGAGAAGATTCAGCAGCAAGATGCTGCATCAAATATCCCCAGCTTATGTCTGAGGTATTCCAATGTCTCCCTGGGTAGTGGTTTGGTGAGTATATCAGCAACTTGTTCCTTAGAGGGAACATACTCCAATTTAAACTTTTGTTCAAGCACTTGTTCCCAGAGAAAATGATACTTGATAGGTATGTGCTTAGTCTTTGAATGCATGACAGGATTCTTTGAAATATTGATTGCACTTGTATTATCACATAAAATGGAGATAGGTGGAGTACAACTGATTTGCATGTCTTGTAGTGTTTGCATAATCCAAAGGAGTTGTGTGCAACAAGATGCAGCAGCTACATATTCTGCTTCAACTGTAGATAATGCAATTGAACTCTGTTTCTTGCTGAACCAAGATATTAATCTAGGACCCATGAAGAATGCGCCACCACTAGTGCTTTTTCTGTCATCCACGCTTCCTGCCCTGTCTGCATCTGTATATGCATGAAGTGTGAAATCTGTACCTCTGGGATACCATAACCCATAGTTTTGAGTTCCTTGTAGATACTTGAAAATTCTCTTGACTGCTTGAAGATGAGTTTCCTTTGGGTTTGCCTGAAATATTCCAACTATTCCCACTACATGCATAGTGTATGGTCGAGTACTTGTTAGATAGAGTAGACTACCAATCATGGATCTATAGGTTAGTTGATGTACTGCTGCTGATTCGTCATTTGCGCTAAGGCTGCATCCTGTTATCATAGGGGTACATACTGGTTTCGAATCCTCCATCCCATATTTCTTCAAGATCTACTTGAGATACTTGGTTTGTCATAGAAAGATACCGTCTTTGTTTTGTTGGACTTGTAAACCAAGAAAATATGTGAGCTCACCAAGCAGAGACATTTCAAATTCTTTTTGCATCACCAAGGCAAAGTTTTGACTCATGTCTTCTTCATTGCTACCAAAGATGATATCATCAACATACACAAGAAGTATTAGCAACTTATCATTGTCAACCTTTATATATAGATTACTATCTGTTGATCCTTTTGTAAAACCTTGTTGATGGAGGTATTTATCCAACTGATAATACCAAGCCCTTGGAGCCTATTTAATGCCATAGAGAGCCATTTTGAGTCTGCATACAAGCTTTGGATCATTTCCAAGGATAAACCCATCTGGTTGCTAAATATACACTTCTTCATCCAAGTCCCCTTTCAAAAAGGCAGATTTCATGTCCATTTGAAATACTTTGAACTTCTGAAAGCTAGAAAGAGCAAGGAACATTCTTATAGCCTCTATTCTAGCAATCGGTGCAAAAGTTTCTTCAAAGTCTATACCTTATTGTTGAGCATACCCTTTACAAACAAGTCTGGCCTTGTTTCTAATCACATCTCCACTTTCATTCAGCTTGTTTTTGAATATCCATTTTGTCCCTATGACATTCTTATCATTTGGTCTAGGAACCAACTCCCAAGTGTCATTATTTTCAATCTGCTCAAGTTCTTCCTCCATGGCCTTGACCCAGCATTCATCTTTGCATGCCTCTCTCACATTTTGTGGTTCAGTGGAGGAGAGAAATGCTAGATATCTTGAAGCTTCTGAAATGGTTCTCCTTGTTTGTACACCTTCCTCTTTCTGCCCCAAAATTTGAGTTTCTGGATGATTCTTCTGAACATACCTGGATGGAGTCTTTTCTTCTATCCTTATCTGTTCTTCTGGTGCCTCATGGGTTTCTTCTTCATCATGAATCTAATTTGATGTTGAAGAATATTCCTCATCATTTTCAAAATCTTTAGATCTTACTTGTCTAGGAGTGTTTCCTTCTTCATCAACCACTACATCAATACTATCAACAATTTTTCCTAGTCTTTTATTGTAACACTTTTATGCTTTGTGTGGGGAGAATAACCAAGGGAGATGCCTTCATCTGCTCTAGGTTCAAACTTTCCAAGGTTTTCATCAGTATTTTTGATGTAGCATTTGCTTCCAAAAATTTTGAAGTATTTTACTGTGGGATTCTTACCATACCAAAGTTCATGAGGAGTCTAAGTGATGTTTAATCGGACGTTAGTCTTGTTGAGAATAGTAACTGCAGCAAATGCGGCTTCACCCCAGAAAGTTACGGTTTTTCCAAACTCATCAAGCATAGCACAAGGCATTTGTTGAACCATTCTGTTCATCTTTTCCACTACTCCATTTTGCTGAGGAGTTCTTGCAGTAGAGAATTCCCTTCTGATTCCATGTTCTTCACAAGAATCAAAAAATTCATTCAAGGTAAATTCCCCTCCTCGATCAGACCTAAGACATTTGATTCTATGATCTGATTTGTTTTCAACCAAGGCTTTGAATGATTTGAACTTATCAAAAGCTTCATCTTTATGCTTCATAAGTCCTGTCCAACACATCTTGGAAAAGTCGTCAATGAATAGTATAAAATATTATTCTCCTCGAGGTGTCTTTTTCCTAGATGGACCACATACATCAATATGGACAAGTTCAAGTGGCCTGCTGGCTGATCCTTCTTTCTCAGGGAAATTTGTTCTGGTTTCCTTACTAAATCGACATGATTTTCATATTGTATTTCCTGGAATTCTAATGTCGGGGAGATCACAAACCGCCTGATATTTGCATGCTTTCCTTATTTGAGAGAAGCTTAGATGCCCCAATCTTTTGTGCCATAGCCAGTGTTCATCATTCTTGCTTAGATAGCATTGTTGTTGTCCTCCCTTGAGAATGTATATATTATTTGGTGTTCTTATGCCTTTGATCACTGTTTCTCTTGTATCAAGCTCACGAACAATACATCCATTTGATCGAAATATTACCTCATTTCCTTGATCACACATTTGACTGCCACTTAATAGATTATGTTTTAAGCCATAAACATACATAACATTCCCAGCTTTGACCTTTTCTTTCAGAATAACAGAACCTTTACCTTTTATGAGAGCAGGGGTTTCATTTCCAAATGAAACCTTCGTTTCCTTTTCTAATGCACTATATGACTGAAGTTTCTCTTTATCACCTGTCATATGTTTCGAGTATCCACTGTCAATGTACCACTGATTTTCCTGTCCTTCTGCATATAAGGCTATCCCACATCTTTTTGGTTGCGGTTCTTTCTTTCTCCATGTTTTGGGACTCAATGAAACTTGCTCCTTTTGAGTTGTTTGCCGAAACCTGCTCCTGCATTTAGAATCTTCATGACCAAAGTTGTTACAAATAGAACATTCTACTTCATTCTCTAGAGTTGAAAAGTTATTGTAGGTCCTTTTCATGATCCTAGTCATACTCCTTTGTTTTTGAGCTTCTCTAGTCATGATGGTCTTGTAGGCAACACATTGAGCAGCTTTGTGACCAAAGTTATGACAAGAGAAACATTGGCCATTGAAGAAATTTCTGCGATTATCAAATCTACTAGCCAAATGACATCCATTCTTGAGGCAAATTGAGAATGATTTACGTGATGTTGGTTGTAACTTCTGTTCATTCTTGAAGTATATTGCCCCTGATTTACCTAGTAATCTTTGTTCATTCTTGAAGTAAATTGTCCATGATTTACCTGGTGATCGGCATTATGCTTTTACTGTTGGCTGTCAACTTGTTCACTTCTTCTTACTGCATCAAAATAAATTTTTGGGGTGGATGGTTTCTGTGCTTGCTTCTGAGCTTGAGACGCTTCTTCAGTATATCCAAGGCTTGTCTTGATTAGAGGAGAACGCTCCACTTTGATAATCTCATCTAAAGTTTCAAATCCACTAGCAAATTTAAGATTAAGAGCTTTTGATTTCTCAATATCTTTTCTAAGTCCCACAATTTCACATTCTAACTTTTCATTGTGTTTTTCTCTTTCAGCAAGTTGGAATGTCAGAGTATCTATAATCATGCTCTTTTCTTCTAAGCAAATTTTGAGTTTAGAGATTTCTTCATAAAGACCTTCTTCATCTATAGCATCCAAGAAATCATCATCTTCAAAAGCCATCAAAAGTCTATAATCATTACCTTGTTCATCTTCATCACTATTTGAAAGTTCGTCATTGTCTTCATGTGTGTAATAGCTCTTCTTACTTACATTATGTTTTCTATTCCATCTAACTGGTTCCTTACCTTTGTCAAGCTTATCTTTATGAGGACACTTGGCAGCATAGTGACCGACTCTTCCAGAAGCGAAACATTTGAAAGGTAGCTTACCTCTGAATCTTCCAAAACCCCATTGAAGGTTCTTGACAAAATTTGATTCTTCTTCTTCTTCCGATATATGTCCTGGGTCATTGTAATCTCCTTTTCCTAAGGCTTTGAATGTGGCTTCTCTCTTGTCTGATGGTCCCCCTTTTCTCATTTCGTAAGCGGTTAGGATTCCGTGAAGCTGTGACATGGTAAGGCTCTGTAGATTCTATTTTTCTTCTATGGCAGAAACTTTTGATTCAAACTTAGAGGACAAATATCTTAGAACTTTTTCAACCAACACAACTTCTTTTATTTCTTCACCCAAATTTTTCATACAATTAACAATCTCATCTATACGTAGGAAATAGTTAGCCACACTTTCATCATTGTACATTATGAGATTTTCATATTGAATTCTGAGAGTTTGAAGTTTTTCTCGTTTTACCTGATCATCTCCTTCATAGCTCAGGACGATCTTGTCCCATATTTCTTTTGCGGTTTTGAGCTGCATAACCTTGATGAATTCTGATTGAGATAGACTC
>APFE030417175.1:46442-69124 GCA_000404065.3 Pinus taeda
GACTGTTATATACCAAGGGGGGATAATATGGGGTACCAAGGGAGGTACCCAAGGTAATAATGTAATAATGGGATGGGCCATAGTAATAAATAAGGTGGTTAACCCATATCATGTAAGGGACCACAAGTAGTTAGTAACAATGTAATGGGCCCATGGTATTAGTCGATGGTATGAGAGAACCATGTTAATGATCCATGGTATTGTATGTATGACGCCTATATAGAGGCTAGAGACTCCATGTCAAGAAATAGTGAAGGATTATTGTATGAACAGGCATATGGCTTGTGGAGTGTTCTCCTTCCTTAAGGAGTGAATGTATGGTGTTGCCCTACCTTAAGGGTTTGATCAATTAAGAGTCATTTCATATTATTCTTGGGTTTATTTTCATTATCTTATATTTTATTATCAGATCTATAATATTTTTGGGTTAGATCTACAACAATTGGTATCAGAGCACTTTCTTGGGCAAAAGAGTGGAGAATTTTTTTTACTTTTTGCAGGATTTCAAGGGCGTCGAGTTTATAGATCAGATATGTATGTTTTTGTGCAAGATCTGCAAAATATAATTACAGATATGGATTCTATGTGAAAAAATATCCGATTTCAAAAAAACAATCGGCTGAATCGGAGTCCGGATGAAGGAGATATTGCTGATCTAAACATCAGTGGGGTTGCAGACAATTTTTCAGGGCAGCGAGTTTGCGGCGCAGATCTGGACGTCCTGGTGCAAGATCTACAAGATCTAATTGTAGATCTGGAATCTTTGTGAAAAAAAACTAATTTCAAAAAAAAAAAAATCAGTTGAATCGGAGTCCGGATGAGGGAGATATCGCTGATTTAAAATCAGCTCTCTTTTCAGAAATTTTGGGTGACGGCAGGAGAGTAGCAGCGCAGATCTAGAATTCTAGTGCCTGGATCAGGATTTATATCACATGGGTAGATGCAGAATGATTTTTTCATTTCTGAAAACTGGTCATAATAAGGATTCTGAGCAATATTGACGAAACTGTGACAATTTCAAATTTTCGCCAAGTTTTCATGGCGGGTCACGATTTTACAGGAAAATATAATGGTCCTACTATTGAAGAATTCATACAAAATCTAAAGAACATATTTGGGAAGGATGGAATTATATGGTACCACTTTTTTTGAAAGAAGAGGCCGCCATATGGTGGAAATCACTGGGCTTCACTAACTTGGCCAAATGCCCGGAAGAAGAAATGAAAAAACTTCTTATGGACAAATGGTCTCGGGTTAGAAAACAAGATAAGGGGAAACATGTGGAGCTATTTTCTACTGGTATATCCTTATTACAGGTTCATGGATTGATTCAAAAGGAGAAGATCATGATGTCTATAAATCCGAGTTGCAAGCAAAATATCATAAATGTCAACTTGGCAAAAAAATTGCAAGTTCCAGCAAAACACATTGAAAACACACAAGTGGATGATGAGGATGTTCAAATTTATAAGGATTTGAAGCTTTCTATGGATAAGTATGTGTTGCATGGTTATTTTTATGCTTCAGATATGGATAACATGGATGTTGTTTTGGGATACCCTTGGATGGAATCAGTGGGTACTATCAATATTAATGTGCAGAAGAAATTCTTGAAGCTCTGATATAAAAAGAAGAAAATTACATTACAGGATATTTCCATCAATAGACAGGTAGAGTCCACGGAAGTTGATGCAGAAGATGTTCCAGGGACTGGCATATCAGATGATGAGCAGTTGATGGTCGGCAATCAAACACAAACAGAGGCTGAAGCCGAAAAGGTAATAGGTGCTGACACATCTGATGAGGGTTCAGTGGTTGAAGTCATATTGGAAAAGAAGACACCACAACAGGCAGCACAGCAGGGTGAATTAAAGAAAAATACATCGTGGGTTAAAACTTCAACATATCATCACCCACATCACCCCGCAAGAAAACAACCATCAAGATGGAAACCAATTAGCCACACGGACAACAACCCCCGCAGGACAGATAGAGAGGAGTGAAGATCCACCTACTACATATCTACACAGAAGAGATACCACAGTCAACTTCCATCTCAAGTGAGCGAGGCACCAGCAAGACCGAGGGTTCACCTTTCTCTTGGATGGCTAGATGCACGTGCATGGTACCAGTGGACTACTCTTTTGAGTAGATCTTATTATTTGTGTTCTTCCCATGTTTCGGGGACGAAACATGCTTAGGGGGGTGGAATTTTATATACCTAGGGGGGATAATATGGGGTACCAAGGGAGGTACCCAAGGTAATAATGTAATAATGGGATGGGCCATAGTAATAAATAAGGTGGTTAACCCATATCATGTAAGGGACCACAAGTAGTTAGTAATAATGTAATGGGCCCATGGTATTAGTGGATGGTATGAGGGAACCATGGTAATGATCAATGGTATTGCATGTATGAGGCCTATATAGAGGCTAGAGACTCCATGTCAAGAAATAGCGAAGGATTATTGTATGAACAGGCATATGGCTTGTGGAGTGTTCTCCTTCCTTAAGGAGTGAATGTATGGTGTTTCCCTACCTTAAGGGTTTGATCAATAAAGAGTCATTTCATATTATTCTTGGGTTTATTTGCATTATCTTATATTTTCTTATCAGATCTACAATATTTTCAGGTTAGATCTACAACATTGATAGCCTTTGCATTTGTTTCATACTGTGTTTTACCAGCCGTATCTGTAGGAGTTGCTGAAGGAAATGTGTATCCTGTTTCCACGATATCCCAAACTTCTGTACCAAGAGATTGAAGATATGCAGTGATTCTTACCTTCCAATAGACGAAGTTGCTCCCATCAAAAATTGGTGGCTTGATCGATGCTTCTTTCTCGTAATTGCTCATGATGATGGATCTTCCTTCAAGCGATCAAGCTTCTTCTGAAGGACCTGCTCTGATACCAATTAATGGAAATAATACTGAGAGGGGGGGCTGAATCAGTATTATCAGATCAATTATTTTTCATTTCGCAGTCAGATTTGTATATGATACTTCAGTTAGTAAATACCACGTATGTATGCAACTTCAGTTAAGGAAACAAGCGTATATCAGTAGACTTGTAATTTAAGTTATTCTTCAGATGTTGATCATTAATTTGTGCATCAAACCATATAAACAGTAACCAAGAATAGTGAAACAGAACATGCAATCACACATAAGAACACAAGATATAAGGTGGAAACCCAATGTGGGTGAAAACCACCTGCTGCAATTTGTCTCTATCTTTCTTTAATTAGAAAATTCTTTTTACAATGTTTCTGTACTAGTGCAGTCCTTTACTAGTACGCAGGTTTCTACCTGTAGAGGGTTACAACCCTCTCTCATTCTCCAGCTTCTCCTGGAAGGGAGATACAACCCCCTTAGCTCTTGTACTAGCTGAAATACTTGTATGTAGGTGTTGACCTACAGAAGGCTACAACCTTCTCTTTTCTTCCAAGGACCACGTTTCATAAATTTTCAGACTGGATCCATGAATGATATTAATCAAGAATAACGTATATCTGCATCAACCAATCTCTTTGTACAACCCAAAACTGAATCAAACAATTACTTCTCTGTATGCTATACCCAGAAAACAATAACTATAACCAGACACCAATCCTGAACCCATAACACTACAGAAATAAACAGAAGTAGCTAAAACATATTTCAAGGGATGTATGCTACTTCACTGTGTACAACCTGCGTGCATACGCTTTTGAATTCAAGCCCAACCTGCGTGTACGCAATTTACATTCATAGAACCAACGTATATACGTGTCTTTGCTTCGCTGAACCTACATATAGATCAATAAACAATAGTTCACTCTTTCAAATATTCAGACATTAGTTATACCCAGATTTTCAGATTTATAGATCAAGTCATGCACCAAATATAACAGATCAAAAACACACAAAGATACTACTATTCAAGACTTGAGTTTTTGACCCATCAATAAAACTTATCCATCTCCTTGCGCTTAGGTTCCTCCTTGATTCAGATTCAGCTATGCACCATTAACCAATCACCAGTATTCCAGATCTTTCTCTTTATTATATATTCATTACTTTAGTCAATACCTTTGTCAAATGATCTCCTTCCCTTTTATAGTCTTAGGCCTTTCTCAAACCATGGTCCAAAACCATTGAGAACCAATACTAGGGACCCAATACTTGGGTTCAACACTTTGGATGCAATACCAAGGACCAAAACCATAGGTTCAAATATGTCAGACTAAATACCATGGACCAACCATAAGTTTTCCCACATGTATGCACTTTTCTGTGCATGAAAGTGCGTGTATACGCATACACGACTTTCCATTAGCAATCCCACGTGTATACACAATCTAGTTAAGATGAACATGCGTATATGTAGATTTCTTCCATTCTGAGAGCTTGAACTAAGATCTACTATCTGAGTGAGTTGCCATCAAGGACAACACCTGTGCCATACTGCCAACCTATGTCAAAATGCCAACAGTAATACCTACTTTAGGATGTTAGGAAACCAACTCACAAAAAGATAGAAAAGATAGATCAACACCTTAGAATTTAGCCCCATCGAGGGGGCAACCTACTTTACATTACATAAATGAACAATTCTTGGATGATACAAATGACTAAACCTCCCTTCTATATATAAGAGTCTAAGGGGTCATAATAAAATCAAGTCGACATAACAGTAATAACAGAAGGGCACAAAAATAACAATAGTGGGTTTCTGTGGGGTATACTAATAACAATATGGGGACAATAGGGGCACACTAATAACAATAAGGGAGATAATGACAATAGTAATGGGGGAATCACTAGTATTATAGGTGCCTAACATCCCCCTCTCCTTCCGAAAAGTGTTGTCCTCAACACTTGAGTAGTTCTGGATGCTTTAGTATAAAATTCTCATCCTCCTATGTGGAATCTTTAGCGGATAAGTTCTTCCACTTGATGAGATACTCCGAAATTGATCGATTTCATAGTTGTCAAGTTCTTACTTCTGTGACTGCTTCCAGTTCCAATATTATTTTTCCTTCGTCATCAAGTTCTAGCAATATTGTTTGAATTGGGAGCTTGTCACCTATAACCTTCTTTGGACATGAAACATGGAAAACTGGGTGCACTTGGGAAGCTGCAGGAAGATCCAATTTGTATGCCACAGTACCAATCTTTTGCAACACCTTGTACAAACCATAATACTTTGGTGATAATTTATTATCCTTCTTAGCTTTCTTGGGGGACATTTGTTTATATGGTTGTAGCTGTAGGAATACCCAGTCACCTACATCAAAACTTCTTTCACTATGATGTTGGTCTGCCTATTGTTTCATTCTATTCTGTCCCAACGTGAGGTTATCCTTTAAGAGTTGGAGAACTTGTTTTTGATGCTCGATGTGATGTTCCACTGCCTGAACCTTAGAATTTTCTCTTAAATATGATGTGATGGATGGTGGATTATATCCATAAAAAGCCATAAATGGGATCATTTTTGTTGTAGTATGGAAGGAAGTGTTATACCACCATTCAGCCAGAGGCAACCATTTGACCCATTGTGTTTATTTATCAGATACAAAGCAATGAATATATCATTACAAAAATTTGTTTACTATCTCAATTTGCCCATCAGATTGAGGATGATAAGATGAGCTATGAGCTAACTGAGTATCGAGACAAGAAAATAATTACGTTCAAAAATTTCCAGTGAAAATGGGATCTCTTTCGCTTACAATAATCTTTGGGCTTCCATGTAGCTTTTGAATTGTTTCCATAAAAGCACTAGAAACTGTACTAGCTTTAAATGGATGTGATAATGCACAAAGTTGTGCATACTTGGTAAGTCTATCAACTACCACCATGATGACACTCTTTCCCTCGAAATTGGTGTTACAGATCCATTTGGGCACATCAACCCCAACTAACAGATCAATACTATTAGGGCCCATCAACCCTTAATACAGTTGTTACATGCCCTAAAGAAGTCAACCATCAGAATGCCTAGCTTCCCAAGAAGTTCCGTCACTGAAATCATCCAGAAATTGCCTCTAAGAAGATCAGCACAGGTAGGCCTTCATTAGGGTGCACTGTAGTGTAGCCAATACACTGCAAGTGTGCAATGTAGTGCACTTGGTCCCTCTTTGGCCTACGCTGGGAAAATTTGAGTGGATTTTCGTGAGGGTTTGAAATATTCCTTATCAATTGGGTGCCTCTAGAAGTTTCTCAAGGCTACCCACTCCTTTGAGCTCATATTTGGATGAGGAAGGGAGTTAAGGAACATTAATCCCTTTATCCGTTCCTCCATGGAACTAAATTCTAAGTTTGGGAGGGCACTCATTATTACCATTTATGGCATAATTTCCTTCATTCACCTAGAAGAAGACCACTCATCTATGTGACCAGGGGTTGGAAATTATTGAATTATAGGGAGATGTTGTTGGTATGAGACTTGAGTTGATTGCAAGTGTTGTAATGATGTCAAAGTGTCTTGCTTGTTATGAGGAGAGGATGGGATTGAACTAGAGGAGTGATGCTGAATCGAGAAATGGGTTGTAACTCTTCCTTTTATGAATAAAGTGTTCAAAGATTTTTCCATATGCTTATGTTATTCATTGATGCTTTCATATGTTTATCATGTACTTGATTCCATGCTATGTTTAATCAATAGATCATTATCATATGCTTTGATGGGTTCTTGTTTTTGTCTATGTGAAGGTACTTATCAAACGGCTTAAGTATGGGAAGGAGTGAAATAATTGGTCAAGGGAGATAAGGAACAAGCGGAAGCTACAAGTAGGTTTCTCTATTCTCTTATTTAATCTATTGCTGATAGAAAAGGTAGAGAATACTTTGAACTGTTGTTCTGGACTTAGCTACTAGTCTAGGGGTTTAAGTGTTTATCCGTAGACACTAAAACTTCCCAAAACAAATTGGTAACATCGCTGGGTAGTGATCATCCACATTAGTAGATTATTAGCCTCTTCAGACATTTCTACATACTGTACTTGTGGTCATTGATTGAATTTTAGTCTTCTTTCATTGAAAATTGAGTCGAAATTATGTCAAAATTGCCTTCAAAATGGCTTATTGTAACCAGTGCAGTCCAATGAAGGACACAGTGCACTGTAGTGCACTTCCCACATAGATCTAGTGTGCTTCAATGCTCTATCTCACGCTGCTGCCTATGTTGATCCCTTGAGGATCAGTTTCCCATCTAGGAACTGAAAGTTTTTTCCAATTTTCTCTTGTTTGAATGAGTTGTTGAATGTCAATGATGTTTTGTCTCTAGAAATAGTTTTTCATCTCCTTAATTTGGCCCTACTTAGAATAGTATCGATAAATCTTTCTTATGTATTTTCTTTATCATTTTCAATCTATATTCGAAAGTTAGTTTTGATCGATTGATCTTTAGCAAAAGAAAGTGTCGTAAAATTGTCTTCTCCTTCAAAAGTTGAATTGTCATAAAATCTTCATTCATGAAATATCGATTGATTGATATATGCATATGATTAGTCTTTTTGTTCAAAGTGTCATAATTCCTCATTTCTTTGAAAACAAAAGTGTCTTAGAGTCTTCCTTTCATTGAATAGAAATGGTCGCAAAATCGTCATTTTTATGAAAAGAGTTTGTTGATCGTTTGTGCATTAGTTTTCCTTTTTGATCATTCACATTAAAGGAAATTAAAAAGAAATACATGCATGTTGCATTGAAAAGAGTGTGTGTGTGTTGAAAGGAATAGTGTAGGGAATTTGCATTTAGATTGTGCTCTTTTCTCTTTGATCAAAATAAATATGTTTGCTCTATCCCTAAGTAGCTAGGATTTCATCATTCAACTGAATGGAAAGAATGCTTATCATGATAGTTTCATTCCTAGTAATTGCAGAATACATCACGTGGTGAACTTGAAAGGAAAATTTCTAAGCAAGATCAACTTAAAGTAAACATCAATTTTCCTAATGGAGCATTGTTATTAATGAGTTCATTTAGTGGTTCTAGGCTAGAGACGTGTTCCGGCGTCGTTAAACAAAGAAGTTGCCACTAACTTGTTTGAATACATCCGCAGTGTGATACCTCATTCCACGTATGTGAGTATATCATAGCTCGTCCATGTATCTTCAGGTATATAGGGTGGTGTTACAATACGTAAAGTATATGGGAATGCTCTCACTGTGCGGTTTTGCATTAGACAGCGCTCATACAGACTGGGCCTCCACGTACCTGCGGGTCTATATGGGAGGACAACTCTAGGTTGCTATCCATCCTTAAGTAACTGAGTTGGCCACCTTGCAAATGTGATACACCAAACACAACATTTGGGGAGTTCCTGTCATTCATAGTTGCCTGGTAAACCTTTTGCCTAGTTAAACCCTTTTGTTTATTTCTTTTTTGATAGTAAAATTAATCAGCAATCATGGAGGAACATCAACCCATACCCTGTCGCTCATGGATAATAGTGAGAAAACCGCCTTTGCCTCCTGAAGCGACACCAATTCGGACAAAGCAGTCTCATTTAACTGAGTCTAGTACATCAAGAACTCCTATTTCTTCATCTGAGTTACCTGAAACATCTATTTCGGTAAGTACAGAGACCCCAGTTACCCCGACTATTTTTGGTACATCCGTTCTTGAAGAAGAAGTTTCACAATTACCTGAGGACATTAGCACTGATCCTAGTGAAATAGTAACTGAGGTTGTCCAACAACAAGTTGATACTCAACTTGAAATTGTTCAACAAGAAAGTAATTCTGAACTTGAATAAGTTCAACCAGAAGTTAATCTAGAATCTATCCTAGTTCAAACAGAAGTTACATCTAAACTTGAAGTTGTTCAGGAACCTCCCTTTGAAACTGTTGTTCATTTACCTGAACATTTGGACTTCAAATTTGAACATTCAAAAGTTTTTACTTTACCAGGAGATGATCAACCGGTTACCCCTTAGACATTAGTAACTATTGAAACTACACCTTCATCAACACCAGAAATCTTTTACAGACCTAACAGTGAAGTTCTTCCACCAGGTTTGATTGCCATAGTGAGTTGGTTTCTCAGGATCAAGCTCCAAAACCATCATCATAAAAATAATTATAATCATAATTATCATATTAATGAGCATAATCCTAATCATGCCTGCATGCAATTATATATATGTATCATAACCTAAGCTCATAGCTCACTAGTTGATTGCTTAGGACCAAAGTCCAAAATTATCATCAGAACAATAATCAAAATCCTTGTCATCATATTAATCATCATAAACCTAATCATGCACATATATATATATATGTACACAAACACTACCCATAATTTCGTGGCCTCTTTTCCACTTGGAATACCCTGAAGCCATGTGGGCCCCAGGTGTCCACATCACCAATGTTGAAATTGTAGCAAGAAAAGAATTCATTTGACTTGTGCCTTAGTCAAATGGAGAAATTTGATTTTCCACATAAGCAGGATAACTTGAGTTGTAGTTATTAGGAGTGGCATGGCCAAATCACTTAGTTAAATCGGTCAATTTGATTTTGTAGGATATAAGTAGAGTTGTGCATGAGTTCAATACTAAGATCTAGCAATCTAGTGGAATTATTGTTAATTAAACTCAGTTATTTGAGCTCTACTTTAGAATAGATTCAGTAGGAGTTCAATTGAGTAGTATAATTGTTATTAAATCATTGATATCTCAGTTAATTGATCAAATTAAAATAGCCCTAGTCATGTATGGAATTTGAATTTCCTATTGGGTGGAGGGAAAAGGAATCAATTTATTTATTATTTTATACTAGTTGAGTGTATTGTTGTTCCATTGGAGAAGGTGTTTAATTCCTTCAGGATTTGCACAAGGAAATAGGGAATTATCCTATTTTTTAGGGGCTAATTTCCTCAAGGATTGCGCAAGGAAATAGGAGGATAACAGAGGCCTATTTTGGGTAAGTGTTGATCAGAGTAGGTCAGAGAGTAGGGGATCAAAATTGTAGAGCAGGTTGTTCTTCAAGGTTGAAGCAAGAAATTGTAGTTGATCCATATTCTCATCTGAATTATTGCAAAGAAGCAAAGTGGTTTTTCCCAGTTGGGTTCCCTTCTAAAATTATTGTGTTCCTTGTGTTTTGAAGGTTGCATGTTATTGCATGTGTTTCTATCATGTGTTTTCCTTTCCGCAAAATAGTAGAAGAAATTTGTGTCTCTTGATTTCAATTGGATTTCATTAGCAAAATAAAATTTCTTGAAATTTCTAAATGGTATTGGAGCTATGGAAGACTATATAGAAGCCTTGTTCTAGATCTTCTCTCAAAGAAATTTCTATTTGTAGAGTTTTTGGTATAGATTCTCTTCAGTGCAAGAAAAATATACTTTAATGGATTAAACCTTGAGTATGCATTAGAGGGCACCTTGAATTTTTGTGCTTGGAGAATGGAATTTTTCCTATATGACAATGGAGTATTGAAATACACATAAATTTATATTACAAAAACAATGCACAATCACTTTCTTGATGGAATAAAGACACAGTGAAAGCCAAGAGGATTATTTTGAAGGGTGTCATAGATCATGCAGTTTTGAACTTGCATGGAAAGGAGACTCTTTTTGCAATGTGGAAACCTCTCACAGATATATTCTAGAGCAACAACGATGCCAAAAAATTGGCATTGAGAGATAAACTCAGGAGAATTTGAATACAGAAAAATGGAAACATTCCTCAGTACCTATCCATATTCACTCAAGTTTGAGATGAACTTTGAGGAGTAGGAGAAAATGTGCCATCATCTGAACTTGTGATCTTAACACTCCTTGGCCTTCTGAAGTTCTAGCAAAGCTATCAGGATTCAGTTAATGGAAGAGACAAACTCCTAAATTGGGAGAGGCTTTGGTCTGACTTGATGCAGGAGGAGATTAGAAGAAACACTAGAGATGGAGTCTCATCCAAATCCGATGAAGAAGAATATTGTGCTCTAGTTGGAAAAGAAAAGAATGCCAAAGTCAAGAAGGCCCTAGGTGAGGAAAAATCCATCCAAAACCATGGCAAGAAGAAATATCTTAGGAAAATTAAATGACCATGATTATGGTCACTATGAAACCAAGTGTCCACATAATAAATCCAGTAAGGAACCTGCAGTAGCAGCAAGAGGATATGCTCTGACATCATGATTCGAGTTGGATTTCACCCTCATTTCTTGCATAGAAAACATAGTAAGTACTACCTAGACTCTGGTGCTTCATATCATATGATAGGAAATAAGGAGTTCTTCGTCAGTCTAAAGGAGGACCTACAATTTCACATATAGCTTGGAGATGATGGAAGGTATAGTACCAAATGGATTGGAACTATCACCTTTAAGAGGCAGCCAGGCTCCCATTTTCACCTCAAGAATGTACTGTATGTGCCTAGTCTAAAGAAAAATATATTTTTTGAAGTTTACTTGAAAATAGAGGATATGATGTGATGTTCAGTAGAGGAAAGGAATATTTGAAGAATTTTTCTACTACACAAATAAAACAAATTCGTGTTCAAGTTAAAAAATTCTACAAGCTAGAGGTATGTTTTTCCCTACATGCAGCTATACCTCTAGGAGTGAGGTGGAATGATGTAGAGTCTTAGTCCTAGAGTTGAAAGCATTTGGGAAGGATCGATATGAGAGAATTCGGAGTTGTACTATACTCTTCCCATGAATCATTACCCTTGCTACAAGGGCTCATAGTATTCAATAGAAAAATGATCATTGTCAATTGATGCAGTCGTATCTTGAGCAATAATTGCAAGCTAGTAGTAGTCAGAGAATCAAGACATGGTTGTAGATAAGAGACACAATTGATTTAGTATTTTGGATGCTTCTTAGTTGCAGTAGCAGCAGCAACAATGAGAGGAATTTGTGTTACAGTAAATTCCTACACAGGAGCAGGATTGGGGTATTACATAATCATTTTCTTGCTAAGAGGGAGTGTTGAAATTGTAGTAAGAAAAGGATTCATTTGACTTGTGCCCTAGTCAAATGGAGAAATTTTATTTCCACATCAGCATGATGACTTGAGTTGAAATTAGCAGGAGTGACATGGAAAAATAACTCATTTAAATTATTGAATTTGAGTTTGTAGGCTAGAGGTAGATTTTTACATGAGTTGATTGCTAAAATCTAGCAATGTAGTGGAGTTATTATTAGTTAAACGCATTTATCTGAGCTCTAGTATAGAATAGAGTCAGTACGAGTTCATTTGAGTAGTATAATTGTTGTTAACTCGCTAACCTATCAATTAACTCATCAATTTACTAAAAATAACACTAGTCATGCAAGGAATTTGAATTGCCTAGCTGAGTGGAGGAAAAATGCATCAATGTATTTATTATTTTATACTAGTTGAGTGTACAATTGTTCCATTAGAGAAAGTGGTCAATTCCTTCAGGATTTGCGTAAGGAAATGGGGATTTCTGCTATTTTTACAAGCTAGTTTCCTTAATTATTCCGTAAGGAAATAGGAGGATATCATAAGCCTATTATGGCTAAGTGTCAGTGAGAGTAGGTCAGAGAGAAGGAGATTAGAATTGCAATGAAGGGTGTGCTTTAGGATTGAAGAAAAACACTGTAATTGATCCATATTCTCATCTGAATTAATGCAAAGTAGTAGTAGGGATTTTCCCAGTTGAGTTCCCCTGTAAAATCATTGTGGTCCTTATGTTTTGATGGTTTCATGTTATTGCGTGTGTTTTTGTCGTGTGTTTTCCTCTCTGTGGAATAGTAGGAAAAAATTTTGTCTCTTTATTTCAATTCAATTTCATTAGCATTAGAAAAATTCTTGGAATTTCTACAACCAACACCTTCCATCCAACATATTTTCCCCTTGTCATTTTGGATTTGCATGGCCACATACTGTTACTGTGGAGTGGGCTCCGCAACCAGGATATTTTAATTTTTTTTTTGATAAAAATATATATATACATCAATTACAGCATATTTACAATCTTATCCCTTCAGCCAAATAGCCAAAACTGGTAAATAATCCTAGGCACATTGACCCCAAAAATATACAAAACCTAAATACATAGGCATACGATCTCATAAAAATGTCTTCGGCTTACCAGCCTAATATCAAGGTACAAATATTAAATCATAAACAATTGGTGGAATATTGATAGCGTTGGATACCACCAACAGTAGAGGGTCTACCCAGCATGAAGTCACAATTATACCTCACACCATTTGGAATAGGAGCCCCATCTGAGAATTCGACCCCACTACAATTACAATGATCTTAAAGATTTCCCTTAGCTATAATTATCAACATAAGAGATGATACACATAAATTTCGAGATAAGCAAGTTAGCTTTGTGAAACACACAATTCCAAAGTGTATAAGGTAATTTCACAAATGGTAAAAGAAAGAGTGAGCCTTTAGAAGAAAATGTATAGTATTATCTTAGTAAAGATGCACACAAGTATAGAAAGAATCATTAGTTAATCTGCAAAATAGTTTGCAAAATAACAACAATTATGAAAGAAAGTAAGAATGCACATTCAACAAGATGTATACCAAAGCCAATGAAATAGTTCATTTTATTTAGTACAAATAAACACAAAAATATATCGTAAACATTAAAATAATAATTACATTACAGCATTCATGATACATGCATGAAAGTGCACTATCTCTAAGAGCTTCAAATATTAAGTGAAAGTTCCAAGATACATAATTACAATGATGAATAAGTAACCCCAATAGTGGAACATTAAGCCACCACTTGATCCTCAAAAGAATGATTTTCTCTCCTATTTCTATCTTGAGAATCCAAGGTGAAAAGTAATCTTCTAAGTGTCAAAACTATTTTCTTTTAGATGATTAGCTCTTGATACCTTCATAGCACACTCCTTCCAAGCATACCTTGCACACTTCTTGGAGAGATTGCAACCCACTCTTTTCCACCAGGTAGACCACACTCCCTATTGATAGTAAAATCACACTCTTGGCAGATAAGAAAGCACATATCTTGTTGATAGACACTATGTAGTTCCCTAAGATAGTCATTGTGTAGTTCCCTAAGGCAGTCATTACGCAGTTCCCAAAGATAGTGATTGTGCACTCCTTATTGATAGTGATTGCACACTCCTTATTGATATTCAATGCATAATTCCTATTGACAGTGAGATCACACTTCTTCAGGTCAGTGTCTTCACACTTCCTAGTAGCAGTCAACTCATTATTAACTCCTAGTTTCCTAACATGCACTAAGTACACTCAAAAACCCTAACCCTAATTGCATGTCTGCTTCTCCTCAAATATAGATTCCAACCTAGATCTCATTTCACATTCATCTTTCACCTTTGAGCTTTGTACAATTTTGGAGCACAAGGAGCATTCTCTCACTCCTTGTTCCAAGTGCACCATCATTTAGGTGAGTTTTGCAATAGTAACTTTTGCTTCGTTTTTCCTTCACATGTCACTTTTGCTTTTGCATGTGTCGATTTTTCTTATTTTCACTCTTGCATATGTCGTTTTTTATTTCTTTCGTATATCTTGTTAATAACACCTTGGCGCTCCTTCTATAGGTATCTCTAGCACACTCACTTGCAATCATTGATCTTATTTATCACAAGGACATGTGTTGGACACATTTTAAGGGCTTAGCGCACTTTCTCATTGCATTCGACACTTGTGTCATAAATAATTGCGCGCTAATTGTTTCACTTGGAAATTAGTGTCATTTTATTGTCATTTCAATGTATACATGATGGGTACTTGGCATATTCTTGTCATGTTATTGATTTTGTATGTGTGTGTGATCATGTTTAGGGCATGTTTGTATGCTTTAAATCTCCCTCTCTCATCCTACTGATCTTACACTTACTCAATTTTGGAGATCTTCTTTGACCTCACATCTTGTGCAATCCTTGCACACATTCAACTTGCATCTAAGTGATGTGCAAATTTTTCACCTCTAAGCCTCATTGATGAGATTGTTGTAACCTGAATATGTGCATTATACCCATCTTGAGGACAACTCCCTTCATGGTGTCTTTTGCATCTCTAGACCACAATCACCCAACTCCTTGCTAGTTAAACTTTCCCATTGCACAAGACTTGATTAGCCCTACCTTGTGTTGTACATTGTGCACTCCTAGTGGAAATTAGGGCCATCTCTTGACCCTTATAGTGACAACATGTGCTCAACCTAGACTCTCCGTCTCAATCATTATGCATTATGAATCCACATAACTCAAGCTCATAGCCATTTTCTCCTGGACTTGACCTCTATGACCAAGACTTGCCTTTGTCTCTTTCCATTGTGTTGTGTTCACTTCCAGTACCCAGACCTTCACCCCTTTCCTCCTGACTTTGCAATTTTTTCCCAAGAAGGACTCTCTCTTAGTCCTTGTGCACTATCCTACTACAGTCAGCAGCTTGCATGAGGAAACATGGTAGACTTGGTGATTTTGGGGTTGATATTGTCTTTCCATGAGTGAACTTTACTTATTGGTACTACCATATTAACTTGGTAGGTGATTTTCAAGGAGGTCAACATGGAGAGATTGCAAGAAGACACTTTTGGAGATGAGACACAAAGATACATGTTATCACCCCAAGAAACTCTCCTAGGTTGTATCTCAGAGATGCTTGGGAACATTACAAACTCAACAAAATGTTGGAAATGGATGAATGGAAGGAATGATGCTTGTCCAAGCCAGATAACCACTTCTACTGTGCTTAACTCCAGACATGGGTGAACACCCCCGGACTACAAGGCTTTAGACCACCAATTACTCACAGCTTAAGAAATGGGTGATATGGAGAATACTGACCACGCCAGCAGATGCACAAGACCATGTGATGGCCAGCTGCAACCGGTAAGAAGGTCTGCAAATCTATTTTCTAATGCACAGATAGGATGACAGCTCTCTAGAACTAAATAAACAGAAACCTGCATAACACATTCAATGATACATACTAGATTCTAACACAGAGGTGGGATGATAGCCCCTCAAATGCTAAATATCAAGAGCACATGAAAAATGCATAATAGGCACAGCCTAGAATAGAGAAGAAGTGGAAAGTGAGCAATTAACAACAAAAGAAGCTTGTATTAGCTGAAAATGAAGACCAGACACTGCAAGTACTAAAGTAGTTACAGTCTCCAAAAATTGAACCTTACATCAAAACAACAACCATCAACCCTAATTACATCTATTTTTTGGGTATATATAGAGTTTGTTTACAAAAATGCTCTGCTGCTCAATGCGTGGAGGCGTCATAATGGACCACCAACCACTTTAACTCTCTGATGGAGTCTCTGCTACAAAACTGACTGTGTCTACGGAGGAATTTGACCATCTCGGATGCTCTATTGTCCTTCTTGAGCAGGTGGAGTGTTGGATGAGAGGAGCTCCATAACTGATAAATGCGTTTATCTGCTCGAGCTCTGCACTTTTCTTCCTCGGTCATGCTTTCTCTTGAATGCGGTTGTTGAGGATTTATTACGCCAAGAGATAAACACTGGCCTCCTTCTTCCTTCAGACACACAGGACAGGCTATGGACATGGACAGTATGGCGGATGAATGGAGGAGAAATATCGACTATTGAATCGCGTAGATCGATGGCGGGGAACAATTTGCAGAGGATATCAAGAGAAAACAGAAGCGGACAAACGTGAGCCATCAGATCACAGGCAGACAGATCCAATGGCTATCGGGCAGATAAGGTGCATGGGCGATAACGAGCGGGGAACGGGCGAGACGGGTGGTAAGTGGTATGTATCACACCGGTTTAGGGGGTCAGCAGTATTCGTACATGGGCGCGCGATCACACTTATCACGTGACGCATGGCGGATGGGACAAGAGGAAAACCACTTTATCGCAAGTTAACACACGAGCCGGTCGTGGGATCAGGAGGAACGAATGCAGTTGGATCGCTTTGGTGGATGATTGGACGGTGGAGATTGGTTTGCGAGGCACGGGCCATTTGATCATGGTGGGACTGATCCAGCGGTGAAGGAGTAATCGGATCGGCTCTTTCCTTTGAAAACCTTGAGCCTTTGTGTTTTCCAATTTTCGATTAGACCATAGACTCGATGAGGAATTATCTATTTTTAAGGAATATCACATCGGCGAAAGTCAAGGGGTTTGGGCTTTATACACTTGTGCATGCGATTTGTCGATTGCGATGAGGAAAGAAAGCACCAAGGTTATATGGTAGGGTCTTATGGAAGTTTTGCGCTTCACGATTAAGGACTGGGGGATAAATAGGGGCTTTGTTGGGTTTCGGAGGGTTTAAACAGGGAATGGAGAGGTTTTAGGAGGAAAAATAGAGATAGCGAGGCTATGGAGTATAAGGAAAATGAAGGAGAAGGGAGGAAAAGACTGTTGCAATCTACCCTTCTGAGCATAAACACATGGCCAAGCTGGTATTTGGTCCTCCAAATGCTGGAGTATGTAGCAAAGCTAACACTAGCTCCTTCTGGGGATGATATCCTCCCTGTGAGGTCTCAAGAACTACAAACCAATGCCTTCATACAAAATAAGCTTAAAAACATTGCCTAGTATTCCATTGGGCATGGAGTCTAATTAAGTCTACGCTAAAGCCTGTAAAAGCAAATGCTTACAATCATTAAGGCCTGAGAACCTTAAACAACATAAATATTCAAAAAATGGCCATATGTTGGGCCATCGAAACCATTTCTCTGCCTCTCGTCCCATTCATCATAGATCTGCAAAATTGGATTTATTTGATCATCTACCTCAAACAGTTTAGGACATTTGACCTCATCCGGTAAATATGATCTATACTTCATCCCATCTCTGTATGCTCTCATCCTTGGATGTTCTTCATGGGAGCCTTTGTACACCTACTGGATAACAAAGAATGTTATGTATTTCTCTGTGTCATCTGTGACCTACAAAATTAATATAAATGGTGTACCAATGTATTCATGTGTGGAGGACACAAAGACATCATCTGCTCCTGCATCTTGCTTAGGACGGTCCTCATCCAAGGAGGAGTCCCAAAACTATACATCCTCTTCCTCTATGATCTGGCAAGCTACCCTTTCAAGCTGTGTGGAGGCCACCTGGGTAGGCATCAGAATATCAAGACTGATTTGATCAGTATCATCCTTGGGCATTGAATGATGGCCTGCCTCAGTGCCCAGGAGGAAACTATGTGGGGTTGTCATTTGAACGGACAGAGAAGCATAAGATGATGGGGAGCTCTCTTCTCCCTCTTTGATCACTGGACTGGGGATAATAGCAGGCTGGTGAAATTACAGATCTGCATAGTCATGTGAAGATGGGTTAGCTCCGGGCTCAGACTCTTTGAGGATGGTGGGACCTGCTACTGGTTGTTGTTGCTGATAAGCTTGTTGTTCTGCAGGTACAACAAACTCACAAGCAGTGCCTTTGGATAATGCTTCTTCGTAGGCAACTCTGGTTAAGAAAGGGGCACTATCCTTATCTTCTAAACCATGGACCTCCTCCTCTTCTTCAATCAACTCTTCTTCCATGACTATACTTTGAAAAAGGGTCTTCACCCTTTGGTCTTTGTTTGCATCTTTGTTACTCTACAAAATATGCAGCTGCTCCTTTGTTCCTCTGTCTGGATTCAGCTTTGGTAGAGGAAAGGTACAAGGAGCTCCTGCTTCCTCTGAATGCTGCTCCACCCTTAATCTGGAAACTTTAGAGGTTAATGATTCTATCATCCTGGAAAATATATTGATCTTAAGATCTGAGGATGATGAGGACTCACCCCTCTGTCTTCTCCTTTCAGCGTCACCTTCGAGTCTTTTTGCAGCCATGATATTTGATTCTACTTCAAAGGTTGCATCATGCATATCAGTCAAAGAAGTACATATTCTTTCTCTTAATAGCAAGCAGAACTGAGAATCAAAGGCATTGGCATAAGTGATCATAGCAGAAGTAGGGGTAGGTTTTACTTCATATGATATTCTGATGTACATATGGTTGAATCTCTTGTTGAAATCGGACAGCAGCTCACCATTCTCCCTCTGCAAGTTCCCAAATTCAGTATGATAGTAGAGCAGATCTTTATTATCCCCCCAATGCTTTAAGAACACATCATCTAGGGCCTCAATATCTTCTATAGACCTAGGGGGTAATTCTCTAAACCATTTTCTAACCTCCCCATCTAGGCTTTGGACAAAAACCCTCATCCACACATCCTCTTCATTGATATCCAGGTTATCACCACAACTATAAAAGGACTCAAGGTGCTCTTCAGCTATTACTCTTTATGTACCAGTAAAATTAGGCATATATTCTTGATAATATTCTGCAGGCATGGCATTCAAAGGGATATGCAAGACCAAGGGTCCATACCTAGCACCAACGATTATTTCTATCTTTGTAAGAGCTTGCTGACCTACCATGACCGGGGTATATGAAAGGATACTGGTAGACTGAGTAGTATGAATCAATGAAGTGGATAGCAGAGACAGAGGAATATGATGGACAACATCGGATGCTTTCTTTGGACTGAGATCCGAAAGGGAAATGAATAAACAAGGAGCTTTATGAATCTCTAAAGGTGATCTTTCACTAGCAGAGATACATAAGATTTTTAAGGCTTACCTGACCCTGATGCTCCTTTCTACGATGTTTTCTTCTTCTTAATGATCTTCTCAGGATCGGGCACTGGATCAGCTGGTGATTTCTGAGGATTTCTTCGAGCATGCCTCATAAACTACGCGAGAACTGTAACGAGGAGTCACCAAAGGTTGGTCTTCCTCTAGTGGAGTCACTAGATAGATGATTACAACCAGAAGTGTGTCCAAACCTTGTCTATCATCAAAGTTTGGAACTATGTCGTTTTCCCAGGGAAGCTGAGCTTCAACCTCCTCTCCCTGGAAACGACAACAATTAATGTTATCACCCCAAGAAAATCCCTAGGTTGTATCTCGGAGATGCTCAAGAACATTACAAACTCAAAAAATGTTGGAAATGGATGAATGGAAGGAATGATGCTTGTCCAATCCAGATAACCATTTCTACTATGCTTAACTCCAGACATGGGTGAACACCCTAAGACTACAAGGCTTTAGACCACCAATTACTCACAGTTTAAGGAATGGGCGATATGGAGAATATTGAGCACACCAGCAGATGCACAAGACCATGCGATGGCCAGCTGCAACCAGTAAAAAGGTCTGTAGATCTATTTTCTAATGCACAGATAGGATGATAGCTCTCTGGCACTAAATAAACAGAAACTTGCATAACACATTCAATGATACATACTAGATTCTAACACATAGGTGGGATGACAGCCCCTCAAATGATAAAAATCAAGAGCACATGAAAAATGCATAACAGGGACAGCCTAGAATAGAGAAGAAGTGGAAAGTGAGAAATTAACAGCAAAAGAATCTTGTATTAGTTGAAAATGAATACCAAACGCTGTAAGTATCAAAGTAGTTACAGTCTCCAAAAGTTGAACCTTACATCAAAACAACAACCATCAACCCTGATGACATCTGTTTTCTGGGTATATATAGAGTTTGTTTACAAAAATGCTTTGTTGCTCAATGCGTGGAGGGGTCATAATGGACCACCAACCACTTTAACTCTTTGATGGAGTCTCTACTACAAAACTGACTGTGTCTACGGAGGAATTTGACCGTCTCGGATGCTCTGTTGTCCTTCTTGAGTAGGCAGAGTGTTGCATGAGAGGAGCTCCATAACTGATAAATGCGTTTATCTGCTTGAGCTCTACACTTTTCTTTCTCAGTCGTGCTTTCTCTTGAATGCAGTTGTTGAGGATTTATTATGCCAAGAGCTAAACACTGGCCTCCTTCTTCCTTCAGACACATGGGACAGGCTATGGACACTGACAGTATGGCGGATGAATGGAGGAGAAATATCAACCGTTGAATTGCATAGATTGACAGTGGGAAACAATTTGTAGAGGGTATCGGGAGAAAACAGAAGTGGAAAAACATGAGCCATCGGATCACAGGCAGACAGATCCAATGGCTATCAGGTGAATAAGGTGCATGGGCGATAACGAGTGGGGAACGGGCGAGACAGGTGGTAAGTGGTATGTATCGCACCGCTTTAGGGGGTCGGGCAGTATTCATACACAGGCGAGCCATCATGCTTATCACGTGATGCGTGGCAGATGGGACAAGACGAAAATCGCTTTATCGCGAGCTAACGCATGGAAGGTTCACGGGATTAGGAGGAGCAAATTCCGTTGGATCGCTTTGGTGGATGATCAGACGGCGGAGATTGGTTTTCAGGGTGCGGGCCATTGGATCATGGTGGGACTAATCCAATAGTGAAGGAGTAATCGAATCGGCGCTTTCTTTTGAAAACCTTGAGCCTTTGTGTTTGCCAATTTGCGATTAGACCGCAAACCCGATGAGGAATTAACTGTTTTTAAGGAATATCACATCAATGGAAGTCAAGGGGTTTGGGCCTTATACACTTGTGCATGCGATTTGCTGATTGCGATGAGGAAAGAAAGCACTGAGGTTATATGGTAGGGTCTTATGGAAGTTTTTCACTTTGCGATTAAGGACTGGGGGCTAAACAGTGGCTTTGTTGGGTTTCGGAGGGTTTAAACGGGGAATGGAGAGGTTTTAGGAGGAAAAACAGAGATAGCGGGGCTATGGAGTGTTGGGCAATTTATTGGGCTTAAATTGCTGCATTAAATTATCGACCAGGGAAACTCGTAAGCTTTTGATGATGCCAGCAATATATATGCAGGAATAGGCAACTAACTCTATGTCTAGTGAAATTATTTACCATTCAATATAATATGCAAGGGAAGAGGCTCCTAACTAAGGAGATCCTGGTTGTCCTTCCCTACAGTATCATAGAGAAATCATAAAACTAGAAACTGAAATGCAAACAAGAGAATGAACTTTAATTGTTGTTCAGATTCAAAGAGAGAAAGACTAACTTAGTCTCTTGATTGTCCTCTCATGTACTAATCCAAACTAAACTAAGATTCATCCATAAGCGTAAATTAAATGAAATAACATAAAAGCAAAAATATGGATTCCAATTATCATACAAATCAAATAGAGAGAGAGCCTAACTTAGACTCTTGTTGTCCTCTCATATGTTGATAAGACTCTAATTTAAAATTCATTCATCAATCAAATCCTCAAACATCAAACATCTAAGCAATTGAATGAAATAAGATCTAATATGAAACAACATGTTCCTTTGCTCCTTCTAGATTGAGCTCAATTCTTCTAAGAACAAAGTGACAAGCCATTCCATATACTACATTAAGATAACTTATATCTAAAACTACATAATGGAAAACTATTTCTAAAACTACATAATGGAAATATATGTAAAACAAAGCTTTATTCTATTCCATCATAAGTTGGATACAATGCTCTAAGAGTCCGCCTCTTGGAATGGAGGAGGTACTCCTATTTATACAAAAACTATGATAACAACCTCATAAATGTAGACCCACTATTCTCTCCTTTGACCCACATATTTCTCAACCACTGGTGACACATAACCCTATCCTCCATGAGGTCCATGATCTTCTCCATGAGGTTCATGACCTTCTCAAATTCGAATTTGAACATAGAGTGCCACATAAGGATGCCTTGGAAGCTTCTTTTGTACCTACACATGTCAACAAACTCATTCTAATTGTTAGGTATAAGTATAAGCATATTATTTTCTAAGTTTTAGCCATAAATCCACTTAAAAATGTTAAGAATTAATAAACTTTGGAAAAGCAT
>APFE030417175.1:69450-84914 GCA_000404065.3 Pinus taeda
CTCTGCATGATATCAGTTACTTAACTTTTGCAAGGCGTTATTTTGATGAACTACAACTTGGTTGGTTCTTGTGTTTCAACCATATTTTGTTTGTTGTATTCAATGTATGATCCTTGCATATTGATAATGTGATTTTTATCGCAGAGTATTTTTGTTGGAATGCATCATGGTTGGTTCTTGTGTAACAACCATGATTGTTTTGGCATCTAATTAACTTTTAAATTCTTTTGACAAAGCCATTTGTATGCTCATGTAATAGTGAATATATTTTGAAGGTAAGTGGGTTTTAGAATATGAATGTGGATGTTATATGAATGTGACAAAGCATGAATGTAAATGTATCCTTCCCCTTAAACGGATGGTTTGGGCAGTTATGTGAAATGGGGAAAGGAAGGGGAAAGGAAGTGAAGTTTTTCCAAAAATCATTATTCTAACTTTTCAAGGAATTTAATGGTTAAAGTTAGAAAATATCATACCTTAACTTACCCTTCCAAAAATAGATGAGAGTCATGCACGTGTGGCTGCAAAAATTGTTGTTCGTAGTCTTCTTTACTTGGTTGGGAAAATGGTGGATGAAATCAAGAATAGTGAATCTTTTAGTGTTGCCGCATCTGTTGTTGAATCTGTTGTTGGATTGTCTACTGAATGTTCAGAATCTGCTACTCAATGCGGCTGAAAATGTATAAGGCTTGGAAGGTATACAAAATATAGAAGTTACATTTCTCTCCCAGCCTTATTTATTGACTTGTCCTCAAGTCAATAAAAGGAAATGACAAACTGAAAAACGATGAAAGGAATTTGGCTTCATCTGCTACAAAATATGGTCTTCAAGTCTTCAACGCTCGTTGGCACAAATCTTACTATGTGATTAAATGTGTCGATGTCGAACATAGAAAGAAGTTGTTGACTTAGTGGTCGTTAATGAATGCCCCTAGCCAACACAAGAGCTCCCACCATTGATTCCAATGGAAGTCAAGATGCCTAACACATCTTTGTAGGTACGAATAAATTTGTCGTGGTCAAGTCACCTACAAGATCCAATGAACAAGGGATATTAATGTACTCCCATTGTTCATTGGCAAGAGTACTTTCCATTAAGGCATGCAAGCCTCTAGGTGTTTTTTCAATGATACTTTAGACTCTAGGACTTTGACTGAAGCTGGGTTTTATTGGCGGAAATGAAGGGGAATGGTAATGACGTGGGAAGTGACAATATTCTTGTAAGGAATGGATGTAAGGAAATGCATGGTGTATGAAATAAGAACTCTTGCTGTGAAAAAATGGATATGGAAAGGTCATGTTTTATGGTTTAACAATTGGTGGAATTCAAAATCTTTTGCAAAAAGGGAGTTGCAAATGAGTGGTTGTAGAGTTGGATTTGTCTTTAGAATCCATCATGACTTAGTCTTTAGAAGACCAATTGTCGTCACAACGTAATCTCCTTATGATCACTTGATTATCCTGTAACCTGTAAAAAACTTGGTACAAAGAAAACATAAGTGTGCTCTAGAAGAAATGGCCAGTTTCTTCATGATTCTTACGCAAAAATTTCATACCAAATAAAACAAATTAAGGACAAACAAAGTGTTGAAATTGACTTAATCATGATATTAATATCAATCCATTTGTTTTTTAAAATAACCATGAAAAGTAATACTCCCTGTTTGTGTCAACTGACTTCTGTGCATGGCGAAGAGTTCGGCATCGTAGATTTGGTGTGTCCTGCAGATTAGTACATTATAAAAGCATACAACAATATCAGTTTGCCAACTCTAAATAAGTTAGTCAACATTTAAATAATCCACCTAATGTTCTTTTAAGTTATGCTTCCAAATGTTCCATTCTTTATTTTTAAGCCTGCATGAATTTTGTGAAAAGTTTTTTTTTTTAATTTTTTTTCTTTCATCCTGTTCTCATGATTCTCTCAATTATCATGCCCCCAAAGTTTCATCCTATTCTTGTAATTCTCATGATTCTCTCAATTTTCATAGTTTCCAGTACCCTTCACATGCCAATGTTCACTTTTTTAAAATCCTTCTAAACAACAATTGTTAACTTTTTTTATTTTTTATTTTTAACAAATAATATTTAATAATTAATATATTAATACAACCATAATATATTAATATTAATATAATAATACAATCAATTAATATATTAATATATTATATATTATACTATCATAATATATAATATAAAATCAATATTAATAAAATAATAAATCAAAACATATCAATCATTAATAAATTATACTAAATATATACACAACAAATCACAACAATATATATATATATATATTAAAAACAAAACAAATCAATAATCAATAATATACAAACACAAATCAAAAGAAATCAAATCATTAAATGAAAATCTATTTAAGCAGAAGGCATCGGTCTTTTTTCTGGGCATGCGAATTTATTTGAGGAGTTGAGAAATTATCGCTGAGGACATAATCCTTATCTAGCGCAGACCAAGTTCGTGGGTTCTTCCGAACGTGTTCATCAACTATGACAGGCAGGGGGCTTTCCTCATGCGTGGGTCGTAGCATCTATCAGAGAAGGGTTGAATCATCCGCATTAGGGGAAATTTGGCATTGCGATTCCAAAGCTAATACTGGAAACCACATTTGCTTATTGGAAGCTGCAATCAATTGGCAAGCCACATTTGAATGAATTTTACAAGAAGTCCGTGGGAACTCGTGCAATTGCGGATTGAGGAATTTGGTTGAATTCAGGTACTGGAAGGGGTGTTATCAATTCGAAGGAGCCACCAATTTGAAATTCGTGCATGGATGTGAAATTATCATGAATGATCTGGAGGGCATACTCAAACAAAATGTGAATTTTGGCAGGTGAATTTCAGCCTCAGCATGCGCTGGCCTTGAGCAATCGAATGAGTTGAGAAGGGCGCACTCAGAAGATTCGTCTCCAAGGCTGTGAGCTAACCAGGAACAGTAAAAACTACAGTAAATGTCTGGCCATGGCGAACAATAGCAGGAACATTCGTGATCTGAGAGCGGTATTTAGTTCTGAATGGATCAACAGTCCGACTTATTTTGGCAACCAAAATTTCGCATGACATATCAATCCTTAGGCATTCAAGCATTCGATCCCCTGTTCTGGTTCAAATTGAAAACAATCAACATGCACAGGCACATAAACATTTGTAACAGGGAACCACAAATATATCATGCATCCACAGTATATAGACTGACAGCACGCAGTGATGGGTGCATAATCAGAACAGTGGTTAATCAACGCGCATTTAAACAACCCTCGACGCTATAACATGGACTCTGCCTCCCTGTTTTGCGAATTAACACTCTGTTTTTTAATGCACAACACTCCACATACAATCCTAATCCTTTTACGTGTTGTGCATGCAACATATTTAGAATTTAAATGCTGCGCTTATTTAACTAATGCGCTTATGCCAGGATTAACCCATCAAATCATATCAACATATCCCTTAAGTGTTGTCAGCTGGAGATAACACGGGGTTGTAGCGTGTGTTGTCAGCTGGAGATAACACGGGGTTGTAGCATTACCTGGTTGTCAACGAGCGCGTGGAGTGTAAACCGGCACTCCAAATCCGTGTTCAACTGTGCATTTGACGGGGAGGATCATTATCGCCAGGATTTGCTCCCACTTGGATGTGTATGCTGGGTGTTCATCTACCATACCGCCGAAATGTTGGGCATGCATTGTTTTCGAGCACAGCATCAGATATTGTTTTCGAGCACATCCACTGGTGACCCGCATCACTAACTCTCCCAATTTTAACCACCTTATCTTCCTTGCAGATAAAACAATTTGTATTGTCATCGAGATTTTTAATATTGCAGCAACAGGGAATAAGTCTTCGGCAAAGCATTCCAGGGGCGCAATAGATGAAGGATCTGTCGTCGTAGGCTGAGTAACAGCAGGAATTTCTTCACCAACAGTATGTTTTGTTTTAGGTTCGCTGGCGACGCTGACGTTGCGAATGGAAAAGAGTGGACACGCGCAGCCAGAGCGAGGAAATCTCCCCAGCCATGGCTTCAGCTTCGTTCCAGTAAAACTCGATCGATGAGCAAAGGATCCCCGGTTACACTCAGAACGAAGGAGAAACACATGCGCCTGACCGCACGAGGCTGTCATCTCTTCTGGAGATTCGATCCCGCGACCTCTGAGTTCGCTGCAGAGACTCGAGAGTGTTTAGGGAATATTCTAAAATTAATCAATAACTAAAATAAAGTTTTTTTGTTTTTTTTTTTTTTTTTTTAATTATCTAAAAACAAAAAAAATGGTTTAATTTTTGTGTAATAAATTATATATATTGTAATATTATAATTTTTTTAATCTTAAAATTATTTCTTTTTTTTTTATATCTAAAAAACAAAAGAACAAAAAGAATGGTTAATTTCTTTTTTATAATATATATATATATTATATATATATGATTATATAATTATTAAAAAATTTATTTTTTTTAAATCTAAAATTAAAAAACTTTTCTTTTTTAAATATCTAAAAAAACAAAAGCAGAAACAATAACGAAATTGGTTAATTTCTTTTAATATTATATATATTATTTAAAAAAAAAGAAAAATTATTTTTTAAATCTAAAATTAAAAAAACTAAATTTCATTTAGAAATTTAAAGATGTTTTTTCACAAAATTCTTTATTGACATATTACACATTAGGTTTCCAGCAAAAGTATTTTTATTTGAACAAAATCAATAGACTTTCTGATCTTCCTGATCGCACGAAGTGCAGGAAGAGAGCATACTAGTCGCTTGATTCGTTTTTATTTATGTAGGGGGGTTTGTTTGAAAAGACGAAAATTAAAAACTAGCTAAACACTAAATCATCAGAAAACTCAAACTTGAACGCCTTTGTGAAGATCCTGCTGTCACCAGGTTTCACAAATTATTTTGTCTTAAAGAAAAATACTAGTACTTAATCAAACTCCTAATGCCTAATCCCTTAGCACCATCCCCGGCAACGGTGCCAAAATGTTGGGCAATTTATTGGGCTTAAATTGCTGCATTAAATTATCGACCAAGGAAACTCGTAAGCTTTTGAAGATGCCAGCAATATATATGCAGGAATAGGCAACTAACTCTATGTCTAGTGAAATTATTTACGATTCAATATAATATGCAAGGGAAGAGGCTCCTAACTAAGGAGATCCTGGTTGTCCTTCCCTACAGTATCATAGAGAAATCATTGATTACATAAAACTCGAAACTTGAAATGAAAACAAGAGAATGAACTTTAATTGTTGTTTAGATTCAAAGAGAGAGAAAGACTAACTTAGTCCCTTGATTGTCCTCTCATGTGCTAATCCAAACTAAACTAAGGTTCATCCATAAGCATAGAAAATGAAATAACTTGAAACATAAAAGCAAAAGGATGAGTTTCATACAAATCAAATAGAGAGAGAGCCTAACTTAGACTCTTGGTTGTCCTCTCATATGTTGATAAGACTCTAATTTAAAACTCATTCATCAATCACAAACCAATCCTCAAACTTCGAAGCAATTAAATGAAATAAGATCTAATATGAAATAACATGTTCCTTTGCTCCTTCTAGAGTGAGCTCAATTCTCCTAGAACAAAGTGACAAGCCATTCCATATACTACATTAAGGTAACTTATATCTAAAACTACATAATGGAAATATATGTACAACTTATATCTAAAACTACATAATGGAAATATATGTAAAACAAAGCTTTATTCTATTCCATCATAAGTTGGATACAATGCTCTAAGAGTCCTCCCTTTGGAATGGAGGAGGTACTCCTATTTATACAAAAACTATGATAACAACCTCATAAATGTAGACCCACTATTCTCTCCTTTGACCCACATATTTCTCAACCAATGGTGACACATAACCCTATCCTCCATGATCTCCTCCATAAGGTCCATGATCTTCTCCATGAGGTTCATGATCTTTTCAAATTCGAATTTGAGCATAGAGTGCCACATAAGGATGCCTTGGAAGCTTCCTTTGTACCTACACATGTCAACAAACTCATTCTTATTGTTAGGTATAAGTCTAAGCATATTATTTTCTAAGTTTTAGCCATAAATTCACTTAAAAATGTTAAGAATTAATAAACTTTGGAAAAGCATAGTTATGAGGTAAACATAATGATATGGAGGTGGAATGGAGGTGACATGAAGGTAAAATGTGAAGATATAAGTGAATAATGGAGTGAAAATAGGGATGATTTTGAGGCCCAACAGGCATCATCCCAATAGTCCCCCAGAGTCGTGTAATTTGGCTCCTCATCTATACCAATGTTCACTTGTTTCATATTTAGTGGAGCTATGATGTCAGGATCCTCGATCATCAGTCCTCGAACTTCATGGCTCCCTTCTATTTTCGGAATGTTAATGTTTTGGGGATCATCATCATCATCCTCCTCTTGTAGGTTGTAACATTCTAGGGCATGGCTTAGTTGACATGTCCATTCTGGTTGAATGATTTGTTCCGGTTATTGTGGTAATTTGAAGATAATGGCCTTTACAAATTACAACACATCGTCAATGGTATCCATCCATTGGTCCTCAAATAATAATGCTAATAAAAACCCTTCATGCAAGATATCCCATTCGCCCATACCATGTCGGAGCTCTGTCTCAGTATACCAGTTTCTAGGGATGACATCCAAGGTATGATAAAATAATTGTAGCCATTCAGGTTGGGTCTCCTCTCCATAGGCTTTTGTCCATTTTGCAAGGTGCCTGTGCGGGTCATCACTTCCATCATTTTTCTCAGTTATTTGTAGTTCCGATTTCCGAAATCTTAGCTACATCATCCTTTTGCAGTCATTCTAGCTTTCAAAATTCCCTTCATGTGTTCCCCACCATCGTGCAGGAGTCACATGCAACACCCATTTTAATGCATCAAACCTCTGGTTTTCTGGTACTACACTTTCATACTGGTGCAAGCATTCGTCCATCGTTGTTAGTCCATCATAGGTTGGTAGATCTTGCGCCTAGGTAGTTACGCAACGCAGGGATTTGGTCATCATATTAAAATTTAGCATTGTCACTTCCCTCAACCGATTGTGCCATCGGTTATCATCTTCGTCAGCGTCCGATAGGTAGCATTCTATGAGCCTCCATGGGGTCCTTTCATCTATAGTAGGTTGTATCTGATCTTGGTTCTGCATAGTTATTTTGTAGACACAATCTAGCTCTTCGTCACTTCCATCATCGTGCAGGGGATCTGTGTAACATTATCCTTCGGCAGGGTCCAACGACATGATTACACATAGGGACTTTGTTTCAAAAATTATTTTTCGCTTCTTTAGATTAATAAATCCATTCATATCCATTGCCTAGTCTATTCTGAGTAATGTAGGATAACAGTTACTGTCATCCACAATTTCTATCACCTTGAAATCTGTCTGTGTGCTCACGCCATCAATATCCACTGTTACTCCATCCCATGGGCAAGATCTTTTGTTGGTTCGGCATTCGTAATTGAATGGGAGACCACTGTAGTGTAGGCCTGCCCATGCGCTCCCAAGTCTGATTCGGTAATACGTTCGCGTCCGACCCCAAGTCTAAGATTTATTGATCCATCTCATATTCACCAATTTGTGTTGTCAACCTCATTTCCCATTTGCTGCTGAAGGGCATGCTTCCCCATTTTTCGGACTACATTCGGCTCCCCAAACCCTGCGCATCTAGCGATTAATTCTTGTAGCCCTTTTACTACCTTATTATCACACAACAATTTCATACATGTATCTAAAAAGGTGGTTAGCAGCGAAGGGTCCAGGTCCAGCTCTAGTTGATCCCTACTACCTAAGGTAGAGACCTTTGCGAAGCTCTTCTTAGCTTCCATAAACATTTCTTTTGCGCAGTTCAAGTCAAATTCAAGTTCCTTTGTAGGAGCCTTACGTACCAAGGTGTCTTCTTTAGGCTTCTTCTCCTTATCTTCCCTCATGGTCATGCCACTTCTAAGCATCATGTTCACGTTGGGGTCATCTTCGCACGGTTCAGATCTCATCATCTCAACGTTTTGCATCAGATTGGGTTGCAACACCCCTTTTTTGCACATTTGTGTGATCAACATCGGACAATTTATCATTTCATGATCAAATTCTTCACAATATGGGCAACTTATTCTATTCGAATTCGTACAATCACACGCGTAGTGCCCAGGTCCTCCACAGTTGTAGCAGATTAACTATCCATGCCCTTGTCCTGGTCCCATCCCTCCTCATCCTTGACCTCGCCCTTGGAAGCCACCCCACGCTATTGTTGTAGCTGGATCAGGCCCTCGCGTTTCCGCCTGCACTCGATAGGTTGAAGTTCTATCCATCATTAGTTCAAAGCTTCGAAACGTTTGCTCATCATGACCTACTAATCTACACAAATTATAGTACAACTGCTACAGTGTCTGGGTATATTTTTGCATTAGGTGATAGTTATCCGTTACATGCTTTCCCCCTACTTGACAAATCATGCACCAGAGAGTGGTAGGCACACTTAAACCAGCCAATGCATCTAGTCTCATTGGCATCAGTGCCCCTCCTGTGAAATAGTTCGTGAATACAGGATAGTGATCCTTATCGTGACCCTGGCCCTTACATTTTATACACCACACTTCTTCTTGCACTTCTGGCCATGGCACCCTATCCTTCTTCAAACTCTACATCTCTAAACATAGGTTTTGTAGTTACGCATGGATTTGTTGGACTAACAACCTTGGAGCCTGTATTGGTGTTTCATGCAACCTCATCGCCATTTCCACTACCTCTGCCTAGGTTGAGAGATTTTGTTGCGACAGTGCTGTCCTCAGGTGTGGTGTTAACGACGCCGCAAACCACGTGCGGTGTTGTGCGTCCATCAATGTCATATTAGCCTCGCGGATCGTACTTTTTAGCCTTTGATCTAGGTCCTAGGGGGTTTCACCTAGAAGCATCACGATCTCCTTGAATCTTATTATTGACTGCGTCTCCGATTTCAGTCGACTATATTCTCTGTTCAATGCACTTTGGATTTCCACTATTCGAGCATTTGGGTGATCATTTGAGTGTTTGATATAGCAAGTCAACACGCAATCCTATAGTGCACTTACCAATGTGGCCTTTTTAATGTTATCATCCATAACCCCGTATGCTTCCCATACTGCTTTCACTATAAACCAAAACTGATTGGGATCTTTGTTTCCAACTCCTTTGAATACAGGCAACTTGATTTCGTTCGCCATATTAAAACATACTCCTCGGAGAGACCCACGCGTGTTCTTCCTCACTCACTTGCGGTGGTGAAATTAATCCTTTGATCCCTTTGAAGTTCCTTCTACTCGCAATTCTTTGAGACAACGTTTGTTGGCTTCACTGTAGCTAACTGTTGCGTTTGTCACAAGTTTAGTGATAAACCCTTTGATCCCAGCAATCTTCAACTTCTTTCTTCGTAGGGTTCTAATGTCCTGACATCAGATGTCTCTTAGGCAGATCCTGGTCTTGGAAATGGAACCATTTGTTGGCTTATTGGTCCTTGACCCAGGTTTGGAAGAGTTTTTAGCCAAACAAATCCCATACTATCGTCCCTTTCGGAAACAATCCGTGGAGCGGGGATTGAAGTCTCACTCGAGGCAGCATGGGAGGGTCATACAAGAATAGTTCTCTTCATATCCCTCCATGTGGAGTCTCTAGCCTCTATATAGGCCTCATACATACAATACCATGCATCAATACCATGGTTTACTCATACCATCAACTAATACCATGGGCCCATTACATTATTATTAACTACTTGTGGTCCCTTACATGACATGGGTTAACACCTTATTTATTACTATGGCCCATCCCATTATTACATTATTACCTTGGGTACCTCCTTCGGTACCCCATATTACCCCCCTAGGTACATAACATCTTTAATTGAACATTTAACAATTAAACCTAGTGCGCACGATCATAAATCTTAAATAGAGTCATAAAACCATAACATAAGCATAAACATTCAGATTTGTAATCAGATACATAGTAATTCAGAAACACTTATCTTTATTAATCTTCCACTCAGTACAATACAATTCCACCCTGCGCACACAGCTGCAGGGGTCCGCGCACACAGCTGCGGACTCTACCAAACCTCTGTGCACACAGGTGCAGTGCCTACTCTACCCTCTACTACCCTTGACTCGGACTTACAGACTCAGAGCACTCTTGCTTTCACCAACCCATACATCAAAGGTATCATCCAAAAACTGCCTTCTAAGCCTAGAGCCTTGCTCTATTTATACATTTCCATGGTCCACAAACCATGGGCAAGCTGACACCTTCTAGATTAACCTATAACATTTTAGGGTGGAATACCCTTGGACTTAACCCATTACATTTCGCGCTCTGCACACTTCGTGGAACCTTTATCATATTTTTACCCAAAATTGCGGGCTTTGAGCCCCAAAACAGTTACGTGCGGGGTCCACTACCCAACAGGCCCCCAAGTGCTTCCGCGAGGATTTGACCTTGTTCAAATTTAGGTACATATCTTCACAATATCTCATCATTTCCCAGTTTCTATAGGTGCCCTATGATGACAGAAAAGTCCACTACGTGAACCACCAATTCCTTTTCTGTTGGACTGAGTATTCCTTCGGTGTAGTCCCTATTGTCAAAAAATGGATTATATCTTCGAAGTGTCCATCTTTGACACGCATTGGAAAGATTTGTGCATCAGGTAGTCCCTCCTCCAAATTCGTGGGTTCCTCGCCTGTCTCAATTCGTGACAAGTGATATGGTCTTGCGTTCAGGCATCCCGGCTTGACTATGAACCCAAAATCATATTCTTGGAATAGTAAGAGCCATCTGCATATGTGGCCCCCCAACACAGGCTTATTGACCAGGTATTTCAACGCGGAATGGTCAGTATACATCTTGAAATGTCCTACGAGTATCAGTATTTTTGGAGCACGTACACCATCGCTAACCCATCGCACTCAGTGGTGGAATAGTTCTTTTTTGTTTTGGACAATCTCCGATTTTCAAACGCGATCATGTGATCCATGCCCTTCACGCCCTCCTTTGTGAATACTACTCCAAACACAATACATGATGCATCAACATGTACATGAAATTCCACATCCCATTTTGGGAAGATCAGGATTGGAGCGAAGGCTAGTTTCCCCTTCAGGACATCCAAACTCTTCATGCAATCATCATTCCAACAATATGTAATAAAGGCAGAAGGGGCACTTCTACACTTCTAAATTTATTTTTTTATGAGCAGTGGATCAAGGTTTCAGATTTTTGTGAAAGAACTTTTTGAAGACCTGCATTTTTGTATCTCCTGGAAGTTTCTGGAATAAAGAGGTGGAACCGGAATGTTATTTATAGATAAAGACTCGATTGCATGCGATATTTATATCATTGTTCTTTTTGTCTTGATTTAATTAGCATTTCATTTAACTTGCTATTGTTGTTGTATTCACACACTTCAAGCAATTCTATTTTGAGTCACTTCTGAACAATTTAGAATTGTTACATTAGAGATATATATCAATTATAAATATTATGATGTCATGCGATATGTTTTTTATAATTACTTTGTTTAATTTCTTAAACAAAGTAATCATTATTTAAATGCATCTTTCTATGGATAAGTAAATCATCTATATGATTGTTTGTCTGCTAGGAATTATAAAAAATCGCACTGTTATAAGATTACCCGGGTTATATAGGTATATTTGTATATTCTAAAGTCATAGATTAAACCATCTACCATCTCCAATATATATTTTAAAACATTCATTCATTAAACCACACATTATTGGGAAATTTGTCCCATAACCCCTAGTCAGAGCCACCATCCCAAATGGAAAAGGAGTTGTACTAAGGTCTGGATCAGGTGGTTATCCCCTAATGTTGGTGCTACGATTTTAGAGGCATCAACAGGGTGTTGGCTAGAGGAAGCCTATGTGCTCATAGCCTCCATTGAAGGGAAACTAGCTAGTATGCAGGTAACACAGTAGAAAATACAGGAAGATAGCGCAGAACCAACGATGGAGCAGCTGGTCGAGCAAGCTAAGTAGGTGGCGACACAGTGTACCGCTGAGGTTGCAGTTATATAGGTGGAGCTGGGAGGTATATTATACAAAATTTATACCTATGGATAAGTATATCTTCCCTAAGTGGGTAGTTACATGTAGAACAACTGAAGTAAATATGTTTAACCTTTTCCCATAATAAACAAATAAGATAAAAGAACCTAGTTGTGATCCTTCGCTTCTTTTGATCTCCTTTGAGTTGCTCCCGTTTCTCCCGCTCAAACTAGATTCGCTCAGTGGGTACTTGCCAACATAAACAGAAGACGACAACAATCAAAGCATTTGATCTATTTATTGTAAACAAATGGAATCGACAACATTTGAACTTACATTCATCATAGATATAGACAAAAGTATTGGAAAAGGAACAAACAACTTTATTGATTGATAGAAGGAGAAGTTACACCCAATGTGGTTCGATATTGTGTCACTCATCCAACTTAGTTCAAGCCCTCATCACACCAATAACAACATCAATCCAACAACATAACATTACTTTGACAATGATTTCAAGTCTCTAAACCAACAATATTTCTCTATAATATCCAAGCCCCTTGGCTCTATGATGGAGGCCAATTTATGGAGAAATGCAAGTGGTTTTTCATTAATATGGCATTGAATGGTTTTCCATAATTAGATGATTGTTTCCATGTTCAAAGGGATGAGAGGGTAGATTTTAAGAAACTAGCTTACAAAAAGATAGGAAAGATAGATCAATGCCTTAGAATTCAACCTCTTCGAGGGGGAAACCTCCTTTACATTACACAAATGAAAAATTCTTTGATGATACAAATGACTAAACCTCCCTTCTGTATATAGGAGTCTAAGGGGTCACAATATAATCAAGATGACATAACAATAATAACATAAGGGCACGAAAATAACAATAGCGGGTTTCTATGGGGCATACTAATAACAATATGGGGACAATAGGGGCACAACAATAACAATAAGGGATACAATGGCAATAGTAATGGGGGAATCACTAGTATTATAAGGGCCTAACATGACCCTCTCCTTTTGAAAAGCGTTGTCCTCAATACTTGAGTAGTTATGGATGCTTCTATATAAAACTCCCTGTTACACTGAAATTTGTCACCATGACTATCTACAGTTAATATGGCTGCATCAATAGTCATATTATCCTCCTTGTCAAGCCTAATACCTCTGCTCTTCATGTCAAGCTTCAAAAAAGAGAGAAAGTCACTAAAAACAGGTTTATCTCTGGGTACGCAGGTTCTCTCTACCTTGCCTGCGTGTACGCATCCCAAACTCATTGTACTTGCGTACTTATACGCTCTGTAAACCAAAGGATGGGTGCGTACCCCTGTAAAGGTCAAAAGGCGCGAGTTTAATCTTAAAAAAGTTACTTGTGGTCACTTCTAGAGCCTTCTAGAAGAGAGTTTGATGTGTATTGAGCGCCTCCAGATGGTTCATGCATCCCTATGATAGAGGAACTTATCCCATCAAGAGAGGAGCTACCCCATCCAAAAGAGGGAGTATCCCATTGATGTTGGAACTGAATAACTTCCTCTACAACACTATAAATACAGGCATTGGGCCAGAGGAAGGGGAGGTTGAAAGCTGAACATTCCAAAGGGTAGATGCTGCTGGAATTAGGACTTCCATTGTAAACTTGTGAGGAGAGATTACCATCCTTTCTTGTTGCCATATTGGAAGTGGGTGAGCTTGTCAAAGTAGAGGAAAACTCTTGCTGGACCCTGGGAGGAACTTGCACAACACCAAGGCTCAGGTTGTAATGGTTTCTTTTTTGTTTCCTTAATACAAATAAGTCCATTCTTCTCAATGATTTGTTGTTAATGAATTGTTTCATATACTCCTTGGTCTATATGTTGAATATGCTTTGTTTTATGGAATATTCAGGTGTTATGTAATCGTTTGGTTGTTAGTGTATGCAGGTTTCAAAGTGAAGGAGGAGCTCATCTGGATCGACGAGGCTAGGCTGCTACAACAAGCGTTGGACTTGAGGTAGGATCGAAAAACACTTGGTTTCTCATAGAATAATGTATGTTTAGAGAAGGATTGCTCTTAATTGTCTTGTTTGTCACTAGAGAGTCTTAGACTCCTAGGGAGGTTAGTTTTGTCCGCAAAAATAACTCTTTCCGCATGATAAATTGGCGACTCCACTGGGGAATCCATTGATGTGCTTGATTTTTCTTTTGAGTATTACTTTGATCTGAAAAGAGTCTTGTTTCTTTTGTTTTTTGATTGCGTGACTGTGTTTTTGGGTGGATTAGCTTAGAGTCTAGTTTGATTTTAGTTTTTCTTCATTTTACAGCAGTACACACCCTCTGCGTTAGACACAATGCGTACTTGTACGCACTGTATCTTTGTACATAGAGCGTAGGCGCACCTGGTTAAACAGGCTGCCTACGTACCCTGTTAAAATTGAGAAAATTCCATTTTTATTCATTTTTTCCCTTTAGATTTTGTTTTTCCTAGTCTTTACTGCCCAGATCCATTGGTTGATTGTCAAAAATCTTCACCTGCACTTGTTCCATTAGTGTCGAAAGTTTTAGTGAAATTCGTTGAAGTTTTAGCATTAGGGTTTTGATTTTTATTGGTCCTGTAATGACTTTGGGTTTAGAAGTTGCGAAGCCTTAGATATCTCTGGTTTTGTCAGTCTTCTTAGGATTTGGACCAGTCATAAAGTCTACCCGCGTGAGCGACCTACCTTTGTGTTGCCTCTTTGCAAAATTTCGATACAACTTGCTCATTTAAAGTTGTGAATTTCATTTTCAAAAAGAACAAAAAGAGATTGAATTTTTGTTTTAATTAGTTTGTGATTCTGCATAAACTAGTCCTTGGACTGATTGTTGCCAAGTAAAACATCTCAGAATCATCTTAGTAGGCTTTTGCTTCTTAGATTTACTTGTTAGTGAAAGATTAGGTAAATTTCCTTTGATTTGCTTTTGAGTGAGTTTTCATAGATTTTCATAGATCTTGAAATTGCTTTGATTAAATTAGTTTTACATGCTTTATTAAATAGGAAATATAAAAGGTCTCCTTTGCAAAGTTTGCTTTAGAGTAGCATTTGACGTCTTTGAAAGAGAAAGGAATTTTTCTTCGTGAAGTAAAGAGTGGTCATGTTTTGTGCGCTTTGAAAGATAAAGAGAATTGTTTCTTTGATTTTCTATTAAGAAAGTTGTTTTTATCGAAAGATTGTATTCTCTCAACTCTCTTAATTAGAAAATTCATTGAAAGGAGAAAATAGTGTAAATCATCTTAGGTGCATCTTTTAGAGAATTGGAGTCGAGTCTATACACCATCAAGTTTCATCTCCATCACCTTTGTCTTAAAGAACAACCATTAAAATCAACGCTTAAAGTAAAATTAACTTAGAAATTTTTATGTTTCTAAGGCTCTGAAGCACCAA
>APFE030417188.1:3113-19766 GCA_000404065.3 Pinus taeda
TTATCATCCATGCCATCAATTTTAGCGTCCATGCCATTCATCTTAGCATCCATGCCATTCATCTTAGCTTCCATGCCATCCATCTTAGCTTCTACACCCTTCTTTAAATAATCCATCTTAGCTTCTACATCTTTCCTTAAACCATCCATCTTAGCTTCTACATCTTTCCTTAAACCATCCATCTTAGATTCTGTTGCTTTTTATGCAAGTGACACTTGTTGCACTTGTTCTTGTAATTTTGATATATCATGTAGCATTTCTTCCTCTTCTTCATGAGTCATGCTAGAGCTTTCAGGTTCCTTACTAGTTGTTTGCATTTTCTTTCCTCGGGGCATTAGTTACCAATGATAATGCTCTACTATGCCCTTTGAATTCCTTCAAAATAAATTTCAAACCAATCTTAAGCAAAAATTTAAGAGAATATACACACCTTTCTTCACTTTGTAGGAGCTCGATATTACCTCTGATGTATCTCTGTACATTCAAATCATCCAGTTCTGAAATTGTGACTTGTAGTAGCCCTCTGTGTCCTCTTTCTAATTCCACCAGTCCGATCCAAATTGGATTCTCCAAGGAAGAGTTATGCGAAATCTCCCATAGTGACCTGATTATGGAGGAGTTCAGTAGGGCGAACTTGTACGATGTGCCACGAGTTCCTGTTTCGTCTTTTGGCTCTAAAAAATATATACAAGAAACTACAGTCCGTCCTCTTTCCGCACCTTCTTACGAAATTTCAATCCAATGCTTAGAGCAAAAGTTATGATGATTTTCGCCAGGTCTCCTGTTTGGAATGTAATTCAGGAGTTTGCAAAAAGACCAACTTCCTTAGATCATATCTCCGCAAATATAGCACAAAACGATCTGAAATTTGGACCCGAGATTCAGCGCGATGTCTTCTCAAATGGGTTTTGTTTTGAGCTTCTGAAACGTCACAGAGAAAACGTTATTGCGAAAATGCCACGATGACCTGTTTGGAGCAGCGAAACCCTAGAATCCAAAGCTCTGATACCAAATGTTATGAACCAGTTCAAGAAAATATAGAAAAGATAGATCAACGCCTTATAATTCAGCCTCTTCAAGGGGGAAACCTCCTTTACATTACATAAATGAACAATTCTTGGATGATACAAATGACAAAACCTCCTTTCTATATATAGGAGTCTAAGGAGTCACAATATAACCTAGCCGACCTAACAATAATAATATAAAGCCACAAAAATAACAATAGAGGGATTCTATGGGGCACAGTAATAACAATATGGGTGCAATAGGGGCACAACGATATTAATAAGGGGTACAACTACAATAGTAATGGGGTAATCACTAGTATTATAGGGACCCAACAACATCAATATATACACAATGCATAATGCGTTAGAATAAACACATTGCATTGAGGTGCTTAAGCTAATAAGACATCATTTTCCATTATTTGGTGGTATTGAACCAATATTGGTTTTAATTTCATTTATGACTTTGTTTTTGAGATGGAATGGTGTTTCAAGCTCTAGATTATGATTATATATTTTTTCTTCTTTTCTCTTTTAAAATAAAATTTTAGATGCATTGTATCATTTTCTTTTTAAAGGTGAATAAGGTAAAAGAAGTAAAGTGGAGATCTCCCGTGAGGATTTACAATGTTTTCGTTGAAAATGGTGTGATGGTTGTGGTGTTTTTTTTATTAAGTGAGGATGACATAATTATAATGATAACATAAACACATAAAAAAACCAAAATCACATCAATAATGAAGAAGCACATATTTTTAGCCCACGAGGCTTTGGATTGACGGTGAATGAGTATACTGTTAAGACACTCTTTGCGATAGGTCATTGGTTCAAATCCCCCGTGGGTGCTTACCTACCAAAAAAAAAAAGAAGCACAAACTTTCTTATAAAGAGTTACAAGCTAGTCGAGTAAATTCACTTTGTGAATATATAACATAAATAAAGTATGAAAACATAAAATAACTTAAAAGTCAAAGTGACTTTATTAATGTTTGTATTTAACATTATAATTGACTAATTTAATATGATATTTACTTTAACGCTTTTTTTAATGGTCAATCTACTAAATACACCAAGCTTATTTCATAATTTCATATATTTTTTAAGTTTTGTAGGTTTGGTGAAAATCTCCACAACTTGGTCCTCTATGAGATAGTACTACAACTCAATAGATCCATCCCTAACAAGTTGTTTTATGAAGTGGCATTGTGTCTTAAAATGCTTAGTACACTTGTGAAACACTAGATTCTTGGCTAGTTTGAGCACCCCATAATCATCACAGAGAATTGGTGTTGTCTCTGACTATTGCATCTTCATGTTTGAAAGCATCCTCCTAAACCAAACTATGTCACGCAGTCTTTTCACTGCTCCTCAATACTTCGCTTCTGTCAGTGAAAGGACTACTGCATATTGCTTCTTGCTAGACCCCTTGGCTACACGTGCCAAGGTTGAATACATATCTAGATGTATATTTATATCATCTGCACAAACCACCCATTCTTGACTTTGTAAATCCATGGAGCCTAGTGTCTTTGTTTTTATTGTACAAAAATTCCAAAGTCAAGTGTCCCTTTCACATATCTCAACGCTCTCTTTGCTACAATCCAATGCTTTGCCTTATGTGTTGTCATAAGTCTGGAGGTGAAAATCACAATATAATTGAAAATAGGCATAGTAGTTGTAAGATATATCAAGCTCCACACTAGCTGCCTATAGGTAAACTCATTAACTACCTTAGTGTTAGTCTTGGTTGAAAGCTTTAACCCATTCTCCATAAGTGCAAATGAGATTTTGCAATATGCAATTTTAAACCTTTGAGGAAAACTCTCGACATATATTATTATGAGGAAAGAATGTTGCTACTTGTTTATTAGACTTCTGCACCTAACCAGTAATGTAGTAGGCCTAGATTAGGCATGTAAAAAGCTTTACTCATATTACATTCAGTCTATTCAACAAAATTTTCCTCGCTACTTGTAATAATGATGTCATCTAAATAACTGATTAGTAGAATGATATCATTACAAATGATTTTGATGTATAGATTGGAATTTGGAGGACCCCACTGGAACCCTAATCCATCCAAGTACTTGACAATATTAATGTACCATGCCAAAGGTGCTTATTGATGGACCTCCAAAATAGGTAAATTATAAGGCCCATCAATCTACTCCTTAGCACAAAAAACTATATTGAACCCACCTTTTGCACTTAATGATATATTTTCCTAGTTGAATGGTTTCTTATAAGAGTCAAAGAGGTTTTTTATATTTTATGTTCCTTAACATGTTTACTGTGTAGAAGTTGAAGAGATATTACATGAATTTCAAGAGATCCAACATTGGAGATATTCTCGGGGCTTGTTCCTTGTTGCAAGAGAGCCTCAACTTGGCTCGCTAAGGGAATTTAATCCCCCTCCCTATTGTTGTGAGGTGGACTAGGAGTAAGATCCCCTTTTCTAGGGCTTTTTGGAGGGAAATGTAGTCCTCGTCTCAAGGAGGTTGCTCCCCACTCGTTGTATAAATAAGAAACTCGAGTAGCACAATAGATTATAGAAAAATAGTGTGAAGAATAGGAGGAGAGCCTAGATTTGTATTCCAAGAAAGTTTTTTTGTAATGTGAAAACAATTTCTCAGCTAATGGAAGTGATCTCCTATTTCAACTCTTAGTTTGGTTTTCTCTAAGGACTCTGAGCATCCTTGGGCTAGGCCCACCCCAAGAGCTCCAAAGCTCTCTTGTATTATTTTTGTTAGTGTTATGCTTCTATTTCCTTTTCCAACATTTCTGAAAGTTACCTTTTCATAGCACTTATGCATGGTTAAATAGAAAATTTTTATGAACAACTCTTTCTTATAGGTTATTTGTGCATTTGATTGTAGTAGTGTAAGAACTTTGGACACCACATATCTCCACAATGGTATGATATTGTCCACTTTGGGCCTAAGCCCTCATGGATTTGTTTTTGGACTTTACCCCCAAAAGGCCTCATACCAATGGAGATATTTGTCCATCCTTATATACCCATGGATCCTCCCCACTTCTAGTCAATGTGGGACTTTGGTCGTATACCCAAAAATCCTCCCCTCAAACAAAGGACCATCGAGCCTCCCCTCAAACGATTATCCATCCGTCCACTCTCTACCAACCAGGATTCTCCGCTCCAATGTGTTGGAAGCACACGCCTTACATGGAGCACCACCTGCCTCGAGAGCTTGCTCTATCCCAGGTCAACTCCTCTTCACCGTGTTGGGACCAGGACACGTCCATGAAGAATCTGGAGCCCACCGCCTGTCTAACCGAGCTCATCCATGGATCCCATCGTGATATTATTGGGGCCCACCACCTTCGTTCGGCATTCCGAGGATTCACCGACTTGGTTAACTTCGGAACTTGGCTCTGATACCACTTGTAAGAACTTTGGACACCACATATCTCCACAATGGTATGATATTGTCCACTTTGGGCCTAAGCCCTCATGGATTTGTTTTTGGACTTTACCCCCAAAAAGCCTCATACCAATGGAGATATTTGTCCATCCTTATATACCCATGGATCCTCCCCACTTCTAGTCAATATGGGACTTTGGTCGTATACCCAACAAGTACTAGCACTAGTTAATGTCATTTCAAATCTTCCATTCCACTTTATTTATCTTATTGTTGTAAACGTTATTATTCACTATTTTATTTTATCATGTAACTAGTTTTTTTCAACTACATGAAACACACAGAGTTTGGTTGTACTAGGATAAATTTGTACTAGGTTGTCTTAAAGCTTTGATTAGGTTGATATTACCGTTTTCTAACATCTCCGTAGCTTGCTTACTTCTCAGATTTGCCTTCTGTCTAATTTACATGCTTGTTGGATTGTCTCTTGTAGCAACCTATAACCAACCCTCCATTCTCACTCAACTTTGCAATAAATGATTTATTCCACTTCTTTATCATATTACAAAACTATTATAACACTAATAATGGAACTTGTAAGCATAGAGACTCTTGGAAAATGTAACTATGTTCAGTCTTCAATAATGTACTTGCCAAAATAATAAAGAAAAATAATTAATATTATTATTATTGTGGCTTATTAAAGCATGGGTTTCATGCTTGGGCCATCACGTTTTAGGTCAAAGTCCTCATTGAGGACTTCTAGGATTTACTCTGAGCCTATAGAGTTATTGTACATTTAAATAGACCCTTCTTAGGCTTTTTTATCATGTAAAAAGGTTAAGTATTGAGTCAAATATGAATTATGTAACCTCCACACCATGTCGGCCTAGAAGAAGATCAAGTTGACCTAAGGACCCTCTTCGACCCCACAACAAGCCTATAAAAGGAATCACATCGAATTCATTTGGAGCATCATTCTGTCATCAAGTTCGAACTCTCTTGTAGTTGGGAAGTGTGAAAATCTCTTGTTGCTGCGCAGAAGTGCGAAGTTCTCTTGTAGCTAGGAAACGGTGTGCGAAGTCTATTGCCAGGAAGGTGAAGTGAATGCGAGTTTGCGGAAGTCTAAGGAGAAAGGAAAAATCAAAATTTTGGTGCCTCTCTCTCTCTCTTTTTCATGTTCTAGATTGGGAGAATGAAGTCTCATAAGTTTCATTGTTTCCAAAATATGTCAGTTGCCTTAAGTTGCTGCCTTAGTCGAAGTTGCTAGAAAGAGGTCAAAATTTTGGGAGGCTGACTTAGTGTGGAGGGAAGGTCTTGTCTTGGTCTAGGGTGAAGAGTCTCAAAGAATACTATTGAAATTAAGAATTATCTTGACTGGGTTTTCCCCTCGAGGGGGGTTTTTCCCTAGCATGTGCCTACATCTGGTGTCTATTATTTTATGTGTTGCTGCTTTTGGTAATTGCTTGATGAATAAAGAAAGAAGATATAAAGAATAGTAATAATAAAAAACATCACAAGTAATTATCAAGAATAAGAAAACCTTTACTGCCTTTCTGATTTTCTAACATGGTATCAGAGCTTTGGTGAAGAAGGAAGAAAAAGGTAGTTTCAAGCACTTGATCCATTCATAGGTACTATCTCAGGGAAGGGGTCTATTATATTCAAGGAAGATGTATAACTCAATCAAGGGTGAGAAGAAACTTGAAGGAACATCTAACTTCAGATCCTAGAAGAAGAGGATTGACCTAATCCTCAAGAAGAACAAGGTGTTGGATTTGGTAAAAGGAAATGTAAAGAAACCTACAGAAGAAGCTAGTGATGCCAACAAAACAAAATTTAGGGATTTAGAATTGGTGGCTATGACTCTGATGGTAGAAGAGATAAAATACAATCTTGTCCCATTCATATCTAACATCGATCATGCCTAGGAGATGTATTAAGCCTTGTCGAAGTTGTTTACTATTAAGAATATTGGGATGACTAAAGAAGATATTGTGGCAACCTTATTTGTGAAGACAAGTATTTCATGTGTTTTTAGTTTTGGGTTCATGTACTCATTTAGTTTTGATTATATCAAATACTAATCACCTTTCTCCCTCTATTGTCTTGATTAGGGAAAGCATCTGCAAGAAGGAGGATCTCTCAAGATAAGGTTAGTCAAGGATCAAAGGTATGATTTAAATACAATGATTAAAAGAATTATTCATTTGATGATCTATTACTAACTTTGTTATGACTAGATGTATTGAATCTTAGTGATTCTTGTTTGGGTGATTCATCTCTTGATAAATCTACCCACCCTACTCATATTCTTGATTGACTATGTAGAACCTTAGACAGGTTCTGGAAAAACCATAACCAAAGGGTATGCTATTATGAATGTATGAAACCCTAAACTACTTAGGGATATTGTGAAATTCCAGTTGAAGCTTATTGATGATGTCTTGTTTGGGATTTTGGTATGATCGGGAAATACTAACTTGTTAGGATTGAATGATAAGGTACAAAATCTCGGAACCTTTGAAGTTTTGGTAATGTTGGGTTTGTTATGTTTCTACATTGGAACCCTAACTCATTAGGGTTTAGGGGAATGTGTGAGAAAGACCCTTATACTATCTTAGAAATGATTTCGTTGCTATGTGTGTGTTTGTCTGATCAAACCCTAGTGTAATCAAGATGGTTGTGTCTAACTCTTATTGATATTTGTGAAGTTGGGTTTGACTAACACATGATATGAAATATATTTACATGATAATGAAATCTAGGCATATATATAGATATGTCCTTTTGGTTGGAGTTCTATGTTGGTCTAGGTCAAACGTATTTATGTTATTGGAGATATGACATGCTTATGTATGGCTATGCATTCCTAGATATGAGTGTTGACCTAGTCATTGATGGTCATAAGTCTTAGGATTTAATGGAAGTCTGATGCTGGGATACCCCCCCACATACCCACAGTACGCATGAATATGCATAAATACATCTGTCCCAGGTATTTGACTCACAAAGGAGTCAAATCTTCAACAATACATGGTTAAGGCCCTTTTAGCCATAGTTCCTTTTATATCGGAACCAATCACCGCGCCCAAACCTCTTATCGAAACTTTATCAACCCTCGAGCCTTTAGCTAAGACTTTGATTAAAGCCTAGCTTTACAATCCTTCCTATCAGGGCATTATAACTCATCACAACCTTTATACAACCCTTTCAGCCACATATATATAACCTTTTCCTTCTTGAACCATTGGTTATATATAATTAACACATGAAAACCCTTATCATGCTATTTACCTTTATAAACCATTTAAAAAGGAAAACATATGCAAATCATACCTTTTTCCCTTTCCATACAACCTTTGAACACTTTCCGAGGATTTCCTTTATCGCAATTAGCTTTTGGCTCCTTCACGGGTTTTACATGCATATATGCCTCACCACCTTCTGACTCCGATATGCCTTAAAAGACTCGGCTAAGCACTTTATAGAATACAAAAGGATTACAATAAAACTCTGCTCCTAACCATTTTTTTTCGGATTTCAAATCTTATAGACCTGACACTATAGACTTCGTCGGGTCCATATCTTCCGCTTTCCTTCGGCAAATATTCCTCCCGAACTCTGACTCAATCTTCACTGTCCATTTCAGTTGTCGATCCAACGGCTATCGGCGCATCACTGATCGGCCTATCAGCATTCCATCGCACTATTCCTTGACCACTCCTATATGCGATTAGTGATTAGATCACGACCATCCATCTCTTCTCTGATCCAATGATCTTTAATTCTCCTGATCTCCAAAGTTGCTCTGACGGTTCTCTACCATTGATTTGCACTTAGCAGATCCAACGGACCACATCGATTTCATAAAGACAACAAACACGGGGTTTAACCACCCAATAAATTGCTTTCTCTTCTCGCCTTCGCTGCCATGCGTTGTTTGATGGGTGGAATCGACACTCGTTCTTCAAAACCGCTTACAGTTTTGAGGCCACTCGAAATCCACCTTCACTGTTACAAAACTGCCTTCCTTCATTTAAAGTTCACCGATGCGATACTTCTCCGCCTCCTCTGTGATTAGATTCTGGCCATTGATCTTCAAGATCCAACGGTCACTACTCCTCATTTCTTTACTTCTACATTCTGCCCTTTACTTAGCTTTTATACTAATTCTCAGTGTTTCTCTGTGATTTTGGGGGTTTCTTCAGGGTTTCGGGTTTCCACTCTTCCACTTCCTCAGAGCTCTACTCCACGAATTCTCCCTTTGCTTCCTCTCTAGGGCTTCCTATGATTCTTCAGATGGATTCTAAGATCCATTTATGATTCCTCTGAATCATTCTGCTCCCTCTCTATCTCCTTTAGAATTCTACCTGCAACCTTGTTACAGAACTTACGGACTCATAAGCCATCTATTCATGAAAACTCATTCACATACACTGAAATAGTCAGGAATAACTCTCTATGTATATAAATATAAATACACGATTACATTCGAGACTCTGTGCCTCGCACATGCCTAATCCTCAACTATTCGTGGCCTCCCCTTTGACTCTACCTGTAGGCTTACATATATGCCAGTGAGTTCTGTTGAACTCATCCTGGTTGAACTCATAAATCTACTGAACTGACTCCTAAATCCTCTATCCTCTATGTCCACTTCTAACTTCAATTAATTCCTAAAAGCTCTCTCTCGTACCTCGAATCATGAAACTGCTTAAGAGTCCTAATTGACCTCTATCTCTTGTCATTTATTCACCACTCATGTTCTCCTTTAATTCAAGAGCATTTACAACTTCCTCCCATTATCTAATTAAATCACTTAAAGGCCTAATATTACATTAACTTGAGACTTAGGAAACTACTTCTCTAAGGATACATGACCCTCTATGTCTACTTAATTACAATGATTTTCTCTTGGGTTGAATGCTCTTGCATCAAAGTCCTTGTCTAAAATTCTAGGATGATGATATTTGGAAATCTAGGGTTTTGTAGCTAAACCCTAGTGAAGTTAAATTGTCTAGTATGTGTGATATAACAATCTGAAATCTATTTAGATGATTGTTGGAAAAATGAAAATCTAGGGTTTGGTAGTTAAATCCTAGTAGTAACATTGTCTAATGCGTGTAATGTAACAATTTGAGATCTATGTATTTGATGATTGTTGAGATTATGAAATGATAGGGTTTGGGAGTTAAACCTTAGTCAAAGTAAAATATTTGAAATATGATGATTTGAGATCTATGTAAGATTGTTGAATTTATGGAAATGGAATTCTAGTGTCCTGGAGTTGAACTTTAGTTGAAGTAGAAGTATCTAATAGATGTTGAATATATTATAATTTGAGATTTGTGAAAGATTGTTGAAATTTGAATTTTGGTTGAGATTGATGATTGATTTTAAATCTAGGGTTTGCAACTAAGCCTAGTGGTAGTTGGTCATATTAGTGATTGTTTGATGGTTGATTTAAAAATCTAAGGGTTGGAGCTAACCCTAATGGAAGTTGGTCAGGTTATTGACTAAGCTGTGATTGAATTTGATTAATTCTTTTGTATGAAATCTAGGATTTGTATGAATCCCTAGTGAGAAGTCTAACATATGTATTTTGAAAGGTTGTTGGATGTTTTGTAGATATATGTTTGTGTGAATTGTTTCTAGGGTTTGCTATATGTTGAAGGAAGGTATATCATACCTTTGGAAGAAACATTGAAACCCTAGATGGAATGAAAGTTATTATGAAGTAGTCTAGAGTGCATGACAAATTCCTTAGCAAGATGTTGAAAAGTATATGTCTCTTATTTGTAATTGAGTTTGGGTATCTGATATGTATATAGATGAAATGCTTCCTTGATTTTGATATGACTAGCATCATTCTTTTATTGTTTTGGTTGTACTTGCTACTTAATTTATGCAGGTACATAATCTTCAACTTGGTGAATATGCTCATTGATAAGCATGATGAGGCTGATGATAACTTTGATTAAATGATTGGAAGCCACGAAAGGTTCCCCGATGACAAAAAGAAGAAATTGATCTCCCAGAGGAAGCCTACATAGAAGAGATCTCCCTAAGATTAAGAGGGGGTCTGGATGAAGAGGTGCTTCCTGGTTAAGAGGGAGCCTGAATGAATGAAATCTCCCTAGAATAAGAGGATGATGGAGAATATTCCTTGTATAGGAATAATTAGATCCTATCTGGTTAAGAGGGAGTGACAAATATGGTTCTCTACTTCATGTGTCATGCACTAGACTAGGACTAAGAGTCGTAACTTTTAGCGAAGGCCATGAGTAGGAGAAAGAAATTGGAGAATGCATTGTAAGGTGCTATTGAAAGAAGGAAAGAAGGATCTGATTGAAGAATATGTTGATACATGGGAAGTAGGAAAGGAAAAATGTATGATTGAGGTATCTTCGATCAAATATTTGCTTGATAGTTCTTCTATGGAGAGTTGAGAAGTAACATCAAGTTGTCTGAAATACCCCTGAGGTTTGTATTTGATTATGTACACGTGAAAGTATATTATTGATTGGGGTTGTGTTTGTACAGGTGAATCTCTCGAAGGATTTGATAGCATGATGGTTACCAATCAGGTTGATTGGAAGAGATTGGTCATTCTTGTTCTATTGGATCAAGGAGTGTTGAGGCTTTGTGAGTGAAGCATTGCCTCAGAGGACATTTGGTCGACACATTGTGTTGACGTCTAAAAGTTGGAAAGGTGGTGTTAATCAAAGAGCTATGTTTTGGATACACACTTGGATTTTTGGGTAGATGGTTAGCAAGTAAGCTTGAAGGTGCCTAAAGGGGCTGAAAGCTTGAGTGCATCTTAGTCCCACCTGGATAGATTGCCTTGGTCATGAATCTAGCTCTTGGCATTACAGTGCCTAAACTATTGAGTGACTGTTTGGATAGATTGCCCTATTCAGGAATCTAGTCCTTAGCATTGCAGTGCCTAAAGTTCTGCATGGTTCATATAGTTTGAGATCTTCCATTGTATTTGTACATTATGAATACCTCCCTAGTTAAGAGGGAGTGTTGGAAATGTAACTATGTTCAGTATTCAATAATGTACTTGAGTCATTATGTAAAGTATTTGTCAAAGGAATAAAGAAAAGAATTATTATTATTATTATTATTGTTATTGTGACTTATTAAAGCACATGTTTCATGCTTGGGTCACCATGTTTTAGGTCAAATTTTCCATTGAGGACTTCTAGGGTTTATTATGAGTCTATAGAGTTATTATACATTTAAAGAGACACTTCTTGGGATTTTTGATCATGTAAAAAGGTTAAGTATTGAGTCAAATATGCATTTGTAATCTCCACACCATGTCGGCCTAAGGACCCTATTTGACCCCACAAGAAGCATATAAGAGGAAGCACATCAAATTCATTTGGGGCATCATTCTCTCAGCAAGTTCGAATTCTCTTCTAGCTGGGAAGAAGTGTGAAAATCTCTTGTTGTTGGGCAGAAGTGTGAAGTTCTCATATAGCTGGGAAAAGATGTGCAAAGTCTGTTGTCGAGAAGTCGAAGTGAATGCGAGTTTGGGGAAATATAAGGAGAAAGGAAAAATAAAAAATTTGGTGCCTCATTCTCTATGTTTCATGTTCTGGATTCGGACAATTAAGTCTCCTAAGTTTTGTTATTGTTGGAAGCTGCTAATTGCCATAAGCTGCTGCCCCAGTCAAAGTTTATTAGAGATTTTTCGGCGAAAATCACATGAGAAACCATTTGTCGATGCGTTTCGAACCAACTAGTGTGGTTCATCATTAGGACAAGTTGAAGAAACAGATCCAGCCTAGCATGTTAAATAGTCCGAGCAGAGTCTCCAACGACTAGAATTAACGACTAATTTTGACTAAAAACCCAGGTCAAATTTCTATTTATTAATTTAATATTATTAATATAATTATTATTTTTATATTAATATTAATATTATTAATTTATAATTATTTATGGAAATAAGTTAAATTATTATTTTATTTTATTCTAATTTATGGAAATAAGTTAAATTAGGTAAAAACAAATAAAATAAATTGGAACCATCAGAGGGAGCTGAGACCTCCAGCGAAGGGAAACCAGAGACCCCACCCGAGTTCCTAGATAACCATTCATTAAGCACTGAGATTTGACCATATGAGACCCGGCTACGGGAAACCTCTCCCCCGGCCCTATCAGAATTCCCCGCTAATCTTTGAAACTTAGAAGCCTGATTCAACTTCCGAGTCTCCTCTAATCGAAGGGATTTCAGAGCCGAACAGGCATCTATACGGGCCCAAAGGGAGGCAGAAAAAGGTTCCCAAGCTCCAGATGCAAATTTAGCAGAAACCGAGAAACCAGATTCAAGGCTTTCTAACTCTGCTGATTTGCCTTAAGGAAAACCTAATGGTTCAGGGGAGTGTTAAGGCGATGCTTAATCTGGGCAAAAACAGGTATGATGGAGGAGTCTCTACATCGTTTAAGAAAAGCTAGATTTGACTTCAACCTTGAAACCTGCAAGCGTGCCCGCTCAAATTGATGGACCTTGGTTGCGATGGCTTTTCCGTGCAAGGATTCACTTGTAGACTTGAGGCTTCAGTGATCCATATCAAGTTTATGAGAGATTTTTCGGTCAAAATCACATGAGAAACCATTTGTCGATGCGTTTCGAACCAACTAGTGTGGTTCATCGTCAGGACAAGTTGAAGAAACAGATCCAGCTTAGCATGTTAAATAGTCTGAGCAGAGTCTCCAATGGCTAGATTTAACGACTAATTTTGACTAAAGGACCCAGGTCAAATTTCTATTTATTAATTTAATATTATTAATATAATTATTTTTTATTATTATATTATTATTATTATTTTTATTTTTTATGTAAAAGTTACATTTTATTTTATTTTATTCTAATTATTGGAATAAGTTAAATTAGGTTAAAACAAATAATTAATTCATGGTTAGTTTAAAACATTAATTAATTATTAATTATTTTATTATATTATACTTTAAAATAAAATAGCATTAGGTTGTTCAGATAAAGTATGAAACTTTTAATGTTTACATCTATTATTTTATTATTTTTATATGGAAATAAGTTAATTTTATGATTAAGTTTAACTAATGGTTGATTGAAAAAGTTATTTAATTAATTTTTAAATTTAATATATATATATTAAATAATAATATTAGGTTGTTCAGGTTAAAAAAGTTAATATTTTTGTTTATTAAATATTATTAATATTTTATTTATTAATATTAATATATATGCCTGTTAGGAAAAAGTTAGGGTTAATATAAATAAATAAAATAATATAATGTTAGCTGAAAGTTAATTTATTTGTTTCTAAAATTATTTATTAATGTTATTATATATATATATTTTCAATTATAATTTAGGTATAATAATAATAATATAATTAATAATTAATTTAAAAAATAACATATAAAATAAAATAATAAATAATAATAAATCAAATAAGAGGCGAGAAAAAATAAGAGGCGGGAAAATCAGATCCGTCAGTTCTTCCTGCGTGGGGCATTTCAGATCTGTCGGTTCTTCCTGCGTGTAGTATATCAGATCCGTCGGTTCTGCCTGCGTGGAGCGTTTCAGATCCATTGGTTCTTCCTGCGATGTCGCCTAGCTTCTCAGCTTCCCCTGTTCACGGCAATTCATCTGAGCCAGCAGTTGGTAAGGTAGAGGGCGTTGATGTGGTCAGCGCAGGTTTGTTCCTGGCTTCTACGTTCAGGAAATTGGCAGGTAAGGATTTTAATTTTAGTTGTAATAAGAATTATGTTAATAACAAGGTCGATCAAAATTGTTTTATTAATATTAACAATTTTATTAATAAATTTAATAATAATATTAATAATAGTATTATCAATAATTAATTATAATATTTAATAATTACTAATGATAATAGTCATTGTAATATTAATATTAATTATAAAGTAATGTTATATAGTAACGATTTTATTAACAAATATAATAATAATATTATTTGTTAATATTGTATTAATAATAATATATTAATATAGTATATTATTAATGTTAATAATAGTTATAATAAATATAACAATATATTAATATTAATATTAGTAATATTTAACAAGTTATTAATAGAGTAATTTATTATAGATCTAATAATTTTATTATAATATTAACATTATTGATAATAATAATAATCATAAGTATATCAACAATAATAAGAATAATAATAATAGGAATATATTTAATAATAATTATAATAATATGAGGGTAGAGATTAACAACGATAATAAGATATTAAATTGTTCCTATGATATTATTAATAATTCAAGCAAAGGTAATAGTATTAATAACCTTCACCCCTCTAATAACAGAGTGGTTAATCTTTCTAGTTTCTCCTTTCCCCCTTCTATTTTTAAAGTTTTGGGTAAAGGGCTGAATTTTGCCTTAGTTCCTAAGAAGATCTCTGTGGATGATATCATTTGTGACATAGAGTTTGGGATCAGAGGTTTGCCTGATAGGATCAAGGATACTATTAGGCAAGACTGTGCTATTGTCTTGAGAAAGGCTAAGCCCCCTAAGAGCAACCTTAGCAAGGAAGAATCTTTAGCTCTCAAATCCTTAAACCAGAACAAAGATTTCGTTGTTCTAAAGGCTGACAAGGGTGGTGCTGCCGTCATCCTTGACAGGGCTGATTACCGCAGCAAAATGTTAGATCATCTTCATAATAGTGGTAGCTACAAAAAGCTTCCCAAGAATCCTTTGAAGAAGGTTGCTAGGAATGTGGCTCTTGCCATTAAATCCATTAACTCAGTGAGTTCCCTGCACCATAAACTCATTGAGAGCAACCCTATTACTCCTAGAATCTATGGTCTCCCCAAGATTCATAAGGAAGGAGCCCCCTTAAGGCCCATTATCAACACCATTGGTGGTCCTACCTACCTTCTTGCTAAGTTTCTTGCATTAAAGCTTTAGCCCTTAGTTGGTCATACGGAGTCCTTCGTTAAAGACTCTGCCTCCTTTATTGATGAACTCAAGGGCATTAAGCTGGACCCTGGTGACATTCTTGTTAGCTTTGATGTAGTTTCCCTGTTCACTTGCATCCCTATTAAGGAGGCCTTGGAGGTGATCAACCGCCTAACTGACCCTGACACTGCCAGGTTAGTGGAGATCTGCCTCACTTCCACCTTTTTTAGTTTTGAGGGAGAGTTCTTCGAGCAAACCTGTGGGGTCGCCATGGGCTCCCCCCTTTCTCCTGTTGTTGCTAATCTTTTTATGGAAGATTTTGAGTCCAAGGCTCTAAGTTCTTCCCGGCTCTTGCCAAAGCTCTGGAAAAGGTATGTGGATGACACTAATGTCATCTGGTCTCATGGCCAAGAAGAATTAGATCTTTTCTTCGAACATCTCAACCATCAATCCTCTGCCATTAAGTTCACTAAGGAGCAGGAAGTTGATGGTTGCCGCCCTTTCCTTGATATTCTTATTTCTAAGAATAGTGATGGTTCCCTCACCCACCAAGTTTTTGGGAAGAAAACGCATACAGAGTAGTATCTTCATGCCAGTTCCCACCATTTCCCAGCTCAAAAGATGGGTGTTCTCAATACCCTTGCTACTCGGGCCCTAAGGATCTCGGATAAGAAGAGTTTTGAGAAAAACAAATCCCATCTCCTTGATGTCTTCGTTGGGAATGGTTATAGTAGATACTTGGGTCAGAAGGCTTTCCGTAAAGCCATCAATAATTCTCTGTCTAAAAGGGAACCAAAGGAGCGGATTCCAGGTGTCCATCTTCCGTTTGTTCAGGGGACCACTGATAAGATTGCAAGGATTCTCAAGATGCATAGTGTCCCTGTGACCTTTAGGCCCCTTAACACCATTCGTTCGTCCCTCAGATCAGTAAAGGATCCTATCGACCCCAAGGATATGAAAGGGGTTTATATTATTCCCTGCTCATGTGGGACCCCCTATATTGGTGAGACTGGTCGCTCCATTAATCAAAGGATTAGTGAGCACGCAACTGACCTCAAGCATAGAAGAGCTAAGACCTCTGCTTTAGTTGAGCATGTAGAAAAAACCAATCATCATGTTTGCATTGAGGAGGCTGGTGTTATTGCTAAGATTTCGCACGTCCATCATCGGAAATTTAGGGAAGCTCTTGATATTGAAAAGAGGTCGAGCAATCTCAATAGAGAGGATGGCTGGGAAATCAGTAGGTGCTGGATTCCAGCACTCTCTTCTTAGTCGTTTGTTCAGCCCCCCTCCTCGGTTTTGGGGCTCGTATTATGTATAATTTATTTAT